>CM022756.1:13556131-13593631 GCA_012411365.1 Ameiurus melas
TCTAATACAAGTTCATCTTGGTCTTATCTGTCCACAAGACCTTTTTCCAGAACTCTGCAGGCTCCTTTAAGTACTTTTTTGTAAACTGTCCTGTCCATCCTGTTTTTGTGGAGAACTAGTGGTCTGTATCTTGCAGTGTAGCCTCTGTATTTCTGTTCATGAAGTCTTCTGCAGACATTATTCACTGACAAATCCACACCTGCCTCCTGAAGAGTGTTTCTGATCTGTCAGACAGGTGTATGAGGATTTTTCTTCATTATGGTGAGAATCTTCTGTTATCAGCTGTGGAGATCTTCTTTGGCCTACCAGACCCTTTATAGTTACTAAGCTCACCCATTCTCTCTTTCTTCTTAATAATGTTCCACACAGTTGATATTTTTGTAAGCCTAAAGTTTGGCCAATGTCTCTGACTGATTTATTCTTGTGTCTCAGCCTTATAATGTGTCCTTGACTTTCACCCTCACTCTGGTCCTCATGTTGACGAACAGTAAAAGAAGACTCTAAAGGTGACCAAAAGTCTGGAATAAAGACTAGATGCTGAAATCTCTCTCATACCTGCACTAATGAAGCAATTAAACACACCTGAATAATCACCAACACCTGTGCAGCTCAATGTCCCAAATATTATGATACCATGGAATGGAGGCTGTGTATAAAGTGTTGTAATTTCTACATGTTCAGAAATGTATAAAAATACACTTTATTAAAATCTGAAGATGTGCACTTTAACCACATGTGAAATATTTGAGAACAAATTTAAAACAGATGCAAATAAAAAAAATCCTTTATGGAGGGAGCGGAATATATTTAGGAAGAGGAACAGATTCTTACATTTATATTTCTCTCCTTCCTTTACTTTTCTCTATTTTAGGCAAAAATTATATACCGATGGCAATAAATTTATTTCTGGTGTTTTAAATATTGATTTATTTTTATTTGGTTTGTGGGGACACGGGGGATTAGTGATCAGCACGTTTGCCTCACATCTCCGGGGTTGGGGTTCAAATCCCACCTTTGTCCTGTGTGCACGTGTTCTCCCTGCGCTTCAGGGGTTTCCTCCGGGGACTCCGGTTTCCTCCTTACACGAGTTTGTTTGTACGTGTGTACACTATCCCGGGGATAAGACTCCAGGCTCCCTATTATGTTTTGTTGAATCTAACTGTGTTTTTTATAAATTCATATAAAATATTGATTTATTTTTCACAGAGTTATTAAAGAAGTTGTTTGCAGGTAAGAACAATTTTATCTTCAGTACAGTTACATCAGAGTCTCTACTGTATTTATGTGTGCAGTTTATGTATGCTGCAGTTCTCTCTCTCTCTCTCTCTCTCTCTCTCTCTCACACACACACACACACACACACACACACACACACACACACACACACACACACACACACACACACACACACACACACGTCATAACGAAATTCAGACAAAAGACACGCAAAGGCAGTAATTTCTAACCCATGTCAAAATAAAAGTATCCAACACAGATTTTTTTTAGCTTCAGTACAGTTACATCAGAGTCTCTACTGTATTTGTGTGTGTGTGTGTGTGTGTGTGTGTGTGTGTGTTAGTGTGTGTGTGTGTGTGTGTGTGTGTGTGTGTGTGTAACCTCAGGCAGTAAAAATAAATCTTTGTCTCTTACAGTTTTTTCACGTTAAAGCTGCAGCTCTCTCTCTCTCTCTCTCTCTCTCTCTCTCACACACACACACACACACACACACACACACACACACACACACACACACACACACACACACCTAGACGTCATAACTAAAACATTCAGAAAAGGAAATGGAAAGGCAGTCGTTTCAAACCCATGTCAAAATAAAAGTTTCCAACCCAGAACAAAAAAGTTTCCATCATTAAAATTCAGAGGAAATGATAGATTTTAAAATGGACTAATCAGTTTAGTCTGTTAGCTAGTGTATAAACATATACATACGTTACATTTTCTTAATCTTTTTTATGGGATTTGCCTTTTTTATTTTTATTTTTTATTTTATTAATCCATTAGTAAATGGATAGGTGTAGAGGAGAAGATATTTAAGTAAACGTTACACTAGCTACTTTTATTTTGGAGTGAGTTTGAAAATGTCTCTGTTCAGTTTCTTTATCGATATTTTCTCATGAAGTGAGAAGTTCTGTGTGTCTGTGTATGGGAGTGAAAAACTGATCTACATTTATAATATTGAAATAGATAAGGTTGAAAATAAAGTTTCAGAAGGAAAACATTTTATTTCTCATCTTTAGTGGTTACCACGTTCGCCTCACACCTCCAGGGTTGGGGTTTGTTACAGTTTTCTCTTTTTACAACTCATTTTTCATTTAAACATGTAGTCTTCTACAAATCCTCCAGATTTCATATTTTTACCTGAAAACTCACATCTCACTCTGTGTGTTTCTCTCAGTGGATGTGACTCTGGATCCTGATACAGCAAATCCATATCTCATCCTGTCTGCTGATGGAAAACAAGTGACATGTGGAGACACAGAACAGAATCTCCCTGATACACCACAGAGGTTTACTATATATCTTGCTGTTGTGGGAAAGCAGAGTTTCTCCTCAGGGAAATTTTATTATGAGGTGGAGGTCAGAGGGAAAACTGACTGGATATTAGGAGTCATGAGAGAGAACATTAACAGGAAGGAGTGGATTACACCGAGACCTCAGTATTTGGCTCGTGCTGGTCGCCCTGTCCCCCTCACACTGAGAGAGACGGTGGAGAAGGTGGGGGTGTTTGTGGATTATGAGGAGGGTCTGGTCTCCTTTTATGATGTGAAGTCCAGCTCTCATATCTACTCTTTCACTGCTCAGTCTTTCACTGAGAAACTCTATCCTTTCTTCAATCCTGGTTTAAATGAAGGAGGTGAAAATTCAGCACCACTGATCATCTCTCCTGTATCTAACGCTGAATGAATTTTCACCTCACAGATTTAATCATCTATTAAATGGTGAGAATTAAATTAATATTTAACTTTTTCTGGTAAAGTTTAGAAATACATATTCCCTTTTAAAGTGCTGTACAGTTTATTTTAAAACCTGTTTTTTGTTGTTGTTTTTTTGCATAAACATCATTTGAATCCTTCAGTCTGTTTTTTACACGTTATGATTGTGGAACTTTATTGATATTTGATTTGTAATGATAAAGATCATTTACAGTTCACACTGAGTTTTACTGCAGAATTTAATATGATCAATAAAATGGATGAAGTTCAGCTGCTGATGTCTGTGTAGATAAAACCCAACAGACTAAATGAAAATAGAGATATATTCTATTTACACTGTATGACTACATGACTAGATTTATAGTTATTAAAATGGATATAATAATAATAATAATAATAATAATAATAATAATAATAATAATAATGATAATAATAATAATGATGTTTACAATAAATGAAAAACAAATACCGTTTCAAAAAATTTTAAAGTATAAAGAATAAAAAATAAATGTGTGTCTGTGTGTGTGTGTGTGAGAGAGAGAGATTTTCAGCTCTTCAGCTTTATGGAATCTCAAGCAGGTAAAAATCCACCGCGTGTGTGCGTGTGTGTGAGAGAGAGAGTGTGTGTGTGTGTGTGTGCCCTCTTGCTCTATGCAAATATTTTTATTCATGTTCACCTTTATTAGTTTTCACGTATTTCATGTTTTCTACAAAACAAATGTTTGATTTGTGTAAATAAAACTTCACATATTCTAGCCATGTTAGATTTGTGGGAATTATTACAGATACATGGATCATTATAATGTAATATATCTGATGAACACAAAGCGATTAGAGGTGGTTGGTCCAGAAGCTCCTCTGGATGCTGTAGCTGGTGAAGATCTGGTTCTGCTCTGTTTTATCAAACCCAACACCAGCGCTGTGCACATGAGAGTGGAGCGGTTCAGACTAGATGTAGAAGACTCATTAGTGCATCTCTATAAAGATCATGAAGACAGAAATGAAAAGCAGGCTCAGTCCTACAGAGGAAGAACTTCACTATTTAAACAGGAGCTACAGAAAGGCAACGCTTCACTCAAACTCTCATCTCTCCGAGTCTCTGATGAAGGTCTCTAATGACCAAATCTGCGGCATTTTTAACAAAATTATCTGGCACTGCCATGTTGTCACTGACAACATCTGGTATCTGTTTCTTTGTTAGTGGGAAGACTGGCACTGCATGCTGTTCACCAGTGTATTGTAATCTGGTGTGTAACTTGACACTGCAACTCTGAGTGAGTCTTGCAGATGTGCATCAGTGAGGCGTGCTCTGTGTTTGTTCTTGATGAAGTTCATGTCAGAAAACGCTGATTCACAGAGATAGATTGAACCAAACAGGCTGCAACCTTCATATCTGCTGTGCATACCCCACTGTACTTCTCTGTGTCTACAAGACACTAAAAGTTTGGTGCAGCCTGGTAGACTCTGAGGTGAAGGTCATTTCACAATGTTACGATCTCAAGCTCCACCTGTTCAGCATCCAAGTTGAACACTGCACTAAGATGCTCAGCAATGCATGTTATGTCCACGTTCATGAAAGGATTGGAAATGAATGACACACATGACTCAAGCTGATCAAGATCACGAAGCCTATTCTCAAACTCTTGCCCAAGTCTGTTTATGACTCGACAGTGTACTTTTCTGCAACTTTGTCAAATGTCTCAGATGCAGAAGCATTGTCTTTCAGCACCGAGTGCACAGAGGGGAAGTGCAGCACCTTTTTCTCCGTATATGCACAGAGAAAATGTTCATCTTGGCTTGAAATGCATTTAAAGCACTTATCACTTCTACAACAGTCTTACCCTTGATAGCAGCTCACAGTTCAACTGGTTTAGTTTCTCAGTAATGTACAGTACGTTAAAAAGGCCAGGTCGAGTGTTCACTCTGTGTCCTCTAGCAGCGAGATGTCTTCGCCTGTGGACTGCATGGACTCTGATTTTATAGAAAATATATCAAAATATGTATAAGAAAATAGCTAGGACGTGTGATCAATATGTGCGGCTCACTTCTGGATATGTTAATGAAGTGTATTCGGTGTGTGGCCTGCATTTGGAAGAGTTACTTAAGGCATATTCAAATAAATGTATGGGTCAAGAAGCATAATCTGTATGTATAGTCCATAGTTGTAAGAATAATCTAAACTCATTGAACAATGGTTGGTCAAGTTGTATTCTGAATGGATTTGAGTTGGATGAATGCCATGTCTTACTGTGCACCAAAGAAGTTCTTCTGTACCGGCTGGCACCTTTGTACATGGCAGTGATTGGGCATTATGCATTCACTTTTGTGGGAGAACACTTTGAAGCCAGGGGCCTATCAAAGTATGAAGAGGGCTTCGGGGTGGGAGTGTGGTTCAAGGACAGGACAGATAAGCCTGGGTGAAACCTTCTCCTTGTTAAAAAGAAGAAAACTTGTCCTTATAAAACCTTTTCAGGAAAATCAACTCACTGCGCATGCTCCACAAATTTAAGATAAGGTATAGACATGAATAATTAATAAAGGCTATAGAGATTGGTCAGTTCTAAAAAGAAAAGGTGAATGCCACACCTAGGAATTATGTTTACTGTTTTTGGGAAGTATATAAAGACATGTTCATGTATGTACAAGAGGACTCTCTGCAGAAAGTCACCTTTGTTGGTTTCCAATAAAGTTTATTACTTTTGACATCTACTAAACTCTCTGTCTTAGTTTTTTGACTTAGGCTAGAAAGGTTGATTTTATCCACAACAATTTCACCCAAAAGTGATAAAAAACGAAGTAAAACTCGTCCTCTGCTGAGCCATCGGATTTCTGTGTGTAGCAGCAGGTCACCATGTTCAGCTGACATCTCCTCCAATAGCACCTTGAGTATCCTGTGCTGTTTCGCTTTGGAGCGGATGCTGTTCATGATTTTCACACCAGGAGTCATCACGTGTCCAAAGACGATTACTTCTGCACATAACACCTTTTTGTCATTTTTGTGGTCCAGTGGGTAGTTATCATGGTAGCTTTTGTGACACGTAGTGAAGTGTGTCTCCACATTGTGCTGCTTTGATGTTGCCACAGTCGCCCTGCAAATTAAACACACACAGGTTTCTTTCGCAGTAGTAAAAAACTGTTTCCCCCATTCACTGTGAAAATGAGAAGTTTTCTTTCTTTTTCCTTGATTCATGTGGTGAAATTTTTTAGGTGGCACGATTGAACCATTTTGCTACAGTCAGTTCTGGAACTCCTATCAGATGTAAATTTTCACCGGTTCTGACGCGTCTGCATATTTTCATGAGTTTACGGGTATGTTTAGGCCGTCTAAAATGTGATTCATTTCGGAAAAGAAGAGGAAGAAAAAGTAGAAACGGAGCAGATCCAATAGGGTTTTGCACCAGCGGTGCTCGGGCCCTAAATAACAAGTTGAACATCTGGGTTACTCAGGGTTCGGTAAAAGCAGGGGTCGGCAACCTTTACCTCTCAAAGAGCCATTTGGACCCGTTTCACACAGTAAAGAAAACACTGGGAGCCACAAAACCCTTTTGGAATTTAAAATGAAATAACACTGCATATAACGGGGTTTTTTTTTGCCTTTGTGCCATGTATAAACAAACTATAATGTGTTACATTTATGAAATCAATGAACGACTGCAGAGAAAATGAAATATTTCTGCATGCAACAAAACATTTCTCCGAAAAAAAGACGTTGGGTTGAAGGTTAAGTAAAATACTCAATGTTTATTTGAGTCCTTGTAGTAATGGAAAAAAAAAAAAAAAACGCCGAACTTAAATTATCCACTGGCAGCAAACAAAAATGCCGTCCTCTCTCGGTGTGCCGTCATCCTTTTACTGGCACTGTGCCGTCACCCGTCAACCTGAATAATAAAATGTCTATTTCACTGAACAATGAAAAAATATAAATATATGAAAAATAATAGGCAATTAAAATATTTATCATACTTGGCCAATGGGATTTCTGCTCCTGAACCTCAGCGCACAGCATCTGCACATCGGGGCTGTATACCGTCACCTTTATCTTCACACAGGACTGTAAGCGCTCATCTGTGAGGCGTGTGCGAGGTTTGTTTGTAATAAAGTTCATGTTGGAGACTGTCTGACTGATCTACATAAGGACATATCGACGTGTGTGTATGCCGGAATGTACGCCAAGTAAAGCTAATGGGCGACTATCGGGAATCGCCGTTTCAGTTTTACTTGGCATACATTCCGGCATACACACACGTCGATATGTCCATATGTAGATCAGTCAAACAGTTGAACTGCGCCGTGTGGCACACGGCTCCCGGTATAAATAGACTTCCAGTCCTTAGTGCGGCAACCGTTCACAGCTGCCCGCTATTCCACAACACACGTGACCCCATAACCTCTGACCCGCCGGGACGAATACATGACGTCACCACGGAAGAAGCAAGCACATGTGCGCTGCTTCCCGGGGGAGTCGTGACAATGTTAAAAGATCGCCATAATCTTTAAAGAATTACATTTTGAAAATGAACGAACTAAAATAAAATACATTTTAATTAAATACGCATTAATTATTTTCAAAAGCTGAGCCGCATCAGAGGGATCAGAGGGATCTGGAGCCGCGGGTTGCCGACCCCTGGCCTAAAGGAATCATCCTTACTGGGCTTGCTAACTTCCCAAATCTCTGCCATTCTTTAGTGATCATCTCATCACTAATACAAGGTGGAACGTTTGAGATGATAATTTTAGTTGCTGGAGTGGATAGAAGGGTGATCTGTACATACGCTTCCTTAACCCATATTCCACTCACAGTCAGCTGGCCTCGGAGTTCAAAAACACAACCACCGCTTTGTTCATCCTCGAAGCCGAAACTATGTTCTCGAACCCGGTCTGTTCTCCCATAGCTACAAGTAGCTCCTCTATCGTTACTCCGGGCTCTGGTACACACCTGCACCCATTCCGGAGAGATAGTTTAGGTGGTGTTTGCCCGGGAGTGGACGCCATTGCGGCATCAACACTTTCCCGGGCACACGATATAAACTGTCGCCTCTGTTCCTATCTCTACTAATTAATAAGAGGGAAAGGATAAAGAAAAACACAAATGGGAAAGGTAGAGAGGTAACAGAGGAAGAAGAAAAAGAAAAGGTGAATAAACTTTTTTCACAGTCGCTCTCAGAACCGTGCTTCGTCCTCCACACACGCACACTCCCAGTGAGGGGGTGTTCCAATGGGGCCTCAAAAATAACATTAGTTTGGAATTTACTTTTAGAGTTATTTTTATTAAAAAATTCTGATTAGAATGACTTTATAGTATGGTGATAATGATTCGACTAAAACCTTCAATGTGCCCATCGCTCAGGTCATTTGTTAGAGAAAGAGAGAGAGTCTGGTGCGCAGTCAGACACAGAGATGGATGTAACACGTTACTGTAATCTAATGACTTTTTCTGGTAACACAGTAATGTAAAGCATTACATTTTAAACTGATGTAATTTGATTACAGTTACTGATGTCAGTAAAATTCTGTCACTTGCATTACAAATTTATTGTTAAGAAAACAATATTAAGTAAAAAGTATTTTTAAAATAAATCACGTTTTGCGTGGCTGCCAGAAGTGTAACCTGACCTGGGCATTAGGGGCTGTAACCCAGAAGATTTTTTCTTTAGCCCTGAATAATTCTCCCACTTGGAGCGGTTTGTCACTGCGTAACTGAACATCAGTAAAAAAAACGGCTGTGTTGTAATTTTATATCTTATTTTATATATCTTATATATCTATAGATCATTTTATATCTAGAACAGAAGCTAGACCAATCAGACGTGTTTACAGGAAAGTACGTGGAAACACTCGTGTCTTATTGGCTGACAGTTTCTCAATTCTGCCAAACGCTATCTCACAGTCAGTTAGTGTGAGGGGAAAATGGAAATACACCGATATTTACCAGTAAAGGGGTTGAAACTGAAACAGTAACATCCTCTCATGCTGAGCAGGAAAACAAAGTGTGTAAATGTTTATATGATTTGATGAATATATGAGTTTATATAAGCTGATTAAACTTTTTTCTCCCTCTCTCCTTTTGCCGAGCCCCACATGAATTTATGGAGATATTGGAGATCCAGATCCTTTCTGCCTCTGGATGGAGCTCAAATTCCGGTTCTCTATTTCCGGTTCTACTGGGACTACGGCTGCACCTAAGACCTTACAGACTTCATATAAATCCATTAGTAACTTTTCCACATTATCTGTTGTTACCCAAATGAGGATGGGTTCCCTTCTGAGTCGGGATCCTCTCAAGGTTTCTTCCTCTTAAACATCTTAGGGAGTTTTTCCTTGCCACCGTCGCCACTCAGTGGCTTGCTCAGTTGGGATAAATTCACACTTTCATTATCTGTATACCATGTTTTTATTTCTGTAAAGCTGCTTTGAGACAATGTCTATTGTAAAAAGCGCTATACAAATAAAATTGAATTGAATTGAATGAATGTGTAGAAGTTACGTGAACATGATATGAGAAGAGCATAAGGAACGATACTGTAGCAGCTAATACAATAATACCTTAGCTGTGCCTCCCCTTGGCTAGCGACACCAGACTAGTCTAGTTAGAAAAGTTTTATATTTTATGGGTCTGGTAGTCCTACAAACAGTGACATCACCTGAGGCAAGTTTTATGATAAATACAACTTTTTCTGATTTGGATATATTATACAGTGGTGTGAAAAAGTGTTTGCCCCCTTCCTCATTTCCTGTTCCTTTGCATGTTTGTCACACTTAAGTGTTTCGGAACATCAAACCAATTTAAACAATAGTCAAGGACAACACAAGTAAACACAAAATGCAATTTGTAAATGAAGGTGTTTATTATTAAAGGTGAAAAAAAATCCAAACCATCATGGCCCTGTGTGAAAAAGTGATTGCCCCCCTTGTTAAAACATACTATAACTGTGGTTGTCCACACCTGAGTTCAATTTCTCTAGCCACACCCAGGCCTGATTATTGCCACACCTGTTCACAATCAAGGCATCACTTAAATAGGAGCTGCTTGACACAGTAAGGTCCACCAGAAGATCCTTAAAAGCTACACATCATGCCGAGACCCAAAGAAATTCAGGAACAATTGAGAAAGAAAGTAATTGAGATCTATCAGTCTGGAAAGGGTTATAAAGCCATTTCCAAAGCTTTGGGAATCCAGCGAACCACAGTGAGAGCCATTATCCACAAATGGCGAAGACATGGAACAGTGGTGAGCCTTTCCCAGGAGTGGCCGGCCGCCCAAAATTACCCCAAGAGCGCAGCGACGACTCATCCAAGAGGTCACAAAAGACCCCACAACAACGTCCAAAGAACTGCAGGCCTCACTTGCCTCAGTTAAGGTCAGCGTTCATGCCTCCACCATCAGGAAAAGACTGGGCAAAAATGGCCTGCATGGCAGAGTTCCAAGGAGAAAACCACTGCTGAGCAAAAAGAACATCAAAGTTCGTCTCCATTTCTCCACAACACATGTTGATGATCCCCAAGACTTTTGGGACAACATTCTGTGGACCGATAAGACAAAAGTGGAACTCTTTGGAAGGTGTGTGTCCAAGTATATCTGGCGTAGAAGGAACACTGCATTTCATAAAAAGAACATTATACCAACAGTAAAATATGGTGGTGGTAGTGTGATGGTCTGGGGCTGTTTTGCTGCTTCAGGACCTGGAAGACTGTCGCGATAAAAGGAACTATGAATTCTGCTGTCTACCAAGAGATCCTGAAGGAGAATGTCCGACCATCTGTTGTGTACTCAAGCTGAAACGAACTTGGGTTCTGCCGCAGGACAATGATCCTAAACACACCAGCAAGTCCACCACCGAATGGCTGAAGAAAAACAAAATGAAGACTTTGGAGTGGCTTAGCCAAAGTCCTGACCTGAATCCTATTGAGATGTTGTGGTATGACCTTAAAAAGGCCGTTCATGCTCGAAAACCCTCTAATGTAACTGAATTAGGACAATTCTGCAAAGATGAGTGGGCCAAAATTCCTCCAGGACGCTGTAAATGCCTCATTGCACGCTATGCGTAAATGCTTGGTTGCAGTTGTTGCTGCTAAGGGTGACCAAACTGTTTATTAGGTTTAGGGGCAATCACTTTTTTCCACACAGGGCCATGATGGTTTGGATTTTTTCACCTTTAATAATAAACACCTTCATTTACAAATTGCATTTTGTGTTTACTTGTGGCGTCCTTGACTATTGTTTAAATTGGTTTGATGTTCGAAACACTTAAGTGTGACAAACATGCAAAGGAACAGGAAATGAGGAAGGGGGCAAACACTTTTTCACACCACTGTATATAAATATTTGGATTCTCTTTAAGCACACCTACAAACTGTCACTCTGAGGCAGTATATAATACTGAATAATACAGAATAATCCAGTGCAAAAATCAATCTAAAACGATGTAACTTCTAATTGACGGTTGGCCAGTTTACAGGTCAGTCATTACTTTCCAGCTCTTTCACTTGAGTTGAATTTAGAGCTTTAACTAACATTTTCTTCAACACTAAGAATCACCACTGATTATATGGTGAGGTCTGACGTTAAGCAGCAGAACAGTTTTGCACTGGTGAAGCCATTGTTTCCTTGCTTTCCATACAGCAAGGGTCCACCGTGTGTGTGTGTGTGTGTGTGTGTTTGTGTGTGTGTGTTTTAAGAGGAGTCTCTGACAGGTATATAGCTGATATTGAGGTGAGTTTACAGATTAGGACGCTGTTTAGTGCTGTTTATTTTCTCCTGAACATGAAGTCAGTTCTTAGTGAATGTTCTTAATATTTGGTAAATGTTCAGTAAGGTTTGTTTTGTGATTGGATGTGTAAATGGATTTGAATACTTTTTTAATATATATATTTTTACATAATCATACATGAAATTGATTTATTGTTATAAGGCTACTATTACAGTTATTTTTAATATGTAGAGTAATCAACAACAGCAACAACAGCATCTCAGTTTGTAATCATTTCCATCCAACTGAACAAAGCCTCAATGATAAAACCTCCAGGATTTTAACTCAATCAAATTATTAACAGTATCTGTGTTTACATCACCTGTGATCTGCAGAATTTAATGATGGCTGCAACATAGAGAATTTTGGGGAAATGAGTTTGATTTGATCAGTTTAGACCTGCATCTCTTCATAGACCTGCAGTTTTACTCTCAGCTCCTAATATGGAGGATGCACTGACACACACTGATCAGCCATGACATGACATTTTATCATGGTGTGTGAAATGTTTCAGAAATCTGCAAATAATGCAGACTGTTGCTCAAATGCCACAGAATGCATACATACACATTGAGTGATTTAAAAACAGGTTTTCTTAGTCCATATCCCCTTTTCTGCAAACTAAGCTCAATCCTCTAACAACAATTAACATAGTGGTCTAAACACTTATTTTTTTACAATGAAAAAAAGAAACGTTTTCAGTGGTTTCTCAGAA
Source organism: Ameiurus melas (assembly GCA_012411365.1). Lineage (NCBI taxonomy): Eukaryota > Metazoa > Chordata > Actinopteri > Siluriformes > Ictaluridae > Ameiurus > Ameiurus melas. The sequence continues at coordinate 13,568,548 of CM022756.1, forward strand.
ATGACTAATTACAAACACTATTTTCTCTAAACATTGCAGAAACAACATTCTAAACCAAATGTCCATGTTTTTAAAACAGTCAGACAGCCATCTAAACCCATGATTCAGAAATCCAGACGTTAAGTAACATTCCGATTGTGTTTACACAAATCACAAACATATCACAAACATAACTTTTTCTCCAAACACAACAAACAAAACATGTCATGAATAATTTAACCTTTTTAGCCTAAGTCAAAAACTTCAGAGACAGAGAGTTTAGTAGATGTCAAAAAGTAAATAAACTTTATTGAAAATCAATAAAGTGTGACAGTCTGCAGAAAGTCCGAATTATACATACACAAACATGTCTTTATATTCTTTTTGGAAACAGTAAAATTATCCCTAGGTGGGGCATTCACCTTTTATTTCTAGAAACAATCCAATCTTTATTGCCTTAATTAATTATTCATGTCAATGTGTTATCTTAAATTTGGGGAGCATGCACAGTTAGTTGTTTTTCTTGAAAAGGTTTCACGAGGACAAGTTTTCTTTTTTACAAAAAGGTTTCCTCACCTGTGGCAAGTAACAGGTGCTGGCAATATAGAAATCAAAACTGAAGCCAGTTAGAGTGTATAAAATTTGGCTCAACCTTTGTGTTGTGTGCCTGTGTGTGCCACACCAAGCATGGAGAAGAGAAAGAAGAGCAGAGAATTGTCTGAGGACTTAAGAAGCAAAATTGTGGAAAAATATAAACAATCTCAAGGTTACAAGTCAATCTCCAGAGATCTTAAAGTTCCTTTGTCCACTGTGCGCAATATAATCAAGAAGTTTATAACCCATGGAACTGTGGCAAATCTCCCTGGACGTAGACGGAAGAGAAAAATTGATGAAAGAATGCAATGCAGGATAGTTCAAATGGTGGATAAACAACCTCAGTCAATTTCCACGCAAATTCAGGCTGTCCTGCAGACTCAGCTTGCATCAGTGTCCGCTCGACGCATACGTCGTCATCTGAATGAGAAGAAGCGCTATGGCAGGAGACTGAGGAGAACCCCACTTCTGACACAGAGGCATAAAAAAGCCAGACTGCAGTTTGCAAAAATGTACCTGAGTAAGCCTCAATCCTTCTGGGAGAACGTTTTGTGGATATATGAGACTATGGTAGAGCTTTTTGGCAAAGCATGTCATTCTACTGTTTACAGAAAACGGAAAGAGGCCTACAAAGAAAAGAACACAGTACCTACAGTCAAACATGGTGGAGGATCAAGGATGTTTTGGGGTAGTTTTGCTGCCTCTGGCACTGGGTGCATTGACTGTGTGCAAGGAATCATGAAATCTGGAGACTATCAAAAAATTTTGGCCCATAATGTAGGGCCTAGTGTCAGAAAGCTGGGTCTGCATCAGAGGTCATGGGTGTTTCAGCAGGACAATGACCTGAAACGTACCTCAACAAGCACCCAGAAATGGTTGGAGACAAAGCGCTGGAGAATTCTGAAGTGGCCATCAATGAGTCCGGATCTAAATCCCATAGAACACCTATGGAAAGATCTCAAAATTGCTGTTGCGAGAAGGCACCCTTCAAATATGAGAGACCTGGAAAATTCCAGTTGAGAGGTGTAGGAAGCTTGTTGATGGTTATAGGAAGCGATTGGTTTCAGTTATTTTCTCCAAAGGGTGTGCAACCAAATATTAACTTCAGGGTGCCAACAATTTTGTCCGACCTAATTTTTGAGTTTTGTGTAAAATTATGTCATATTTGCCTTTTTTCTTCTGCTTTTTTGTGCTGTTCCAATGCACTTAAAGGTAATAAACATGTGTATACCAAAATATTTGTCATTGCAACACTTTTCTCGGAGAAATGGTGCATTTTCTGGAAAAGTTCCAGGGGTGCGCCAATTTCGTCCATGACTGTACATATACACACCAAGGAAACCCAACAGCCACAAGTCAAAGAAATAAGATCAGATAACAGAACTAACTTCATGAGTGCAAATCGAGAATTGAAGCAGGCACTACAAAGCTTGAATCAAACCAAAATACAGAACACACTCTTGCTGGACGGAATAAAATGGACCTTTAACCCTACGGAGCTCACCATGGTGGTGTCTGGGAACGTCTCGTACAACAGACTAAAAAGATCCTTTGCTCGGTCACTGGGCAACAAATGGTTTATGACGAAGCCCTTAGTACCATATTTTGTGAAGTTGAGGCTATTTTGAACGGCCGACCAACAACACCTTCCAGTGATGATCCAAACAAACAAACATTTACTTAGTCCATGCATTTTGAATGCTGGTCACAAGATTTCGCCAACATGAACTATTTGAATGAACATTCTTTTTACTGGCATTCCCTCTTTTTGATGAACTATTTTTCATACACTTAGTTACACATGCACTCGAATGGACTCTAATATTCAACCAAAATCTGTTAGCCATAAATCTGTACCAAATGGTTGTTACATAATCTTCAAATGATTCATGTTTGTTCGTGGCTAATGCATGTTGATATTTGAATGGCTATAAATGTATGTTTTAGAATTGTTTGTTACACAAAAATTAGGGGCCTGTATGTTACAGCCATTTTGCCTTTTTTTTGTGGAGTTGGAATTTGGTGCCGTTTTGATCTGTTTGTTTGGGATTGTGTTGTGTTATGTGAGGTTTGGTGGTGCATTTGCTCCTGGTTCATGGGTCACGTGTGGGGTGGGAGGTGCATATAACGTGGGTTAACCTTCCAACAAGTGGATGGATATGGAGAGCTGGGAAGCACACCTTTTTTGACCACGCTCCTGCACGCCAATTCACAATACGTCATTTTATGTTAAATTCAATAGTAAGGTTTCATTTCAACAAGTTTTTCATTTATAATGTGTTTCTGTCAAAAAAATAAAGGTCTTTTTATCTACGGCATGCGAGGAAGTGCATTCATCCAACCCTGGCTCCCCCGTTTCCCCCGCATCGAACAATTCGAACAAATCGCGGACACAACTGATTATACATATAGATTTTTTTTTAAACTAATATTGATTATTCAATTACGCTCAAGTAATAATTCTAAATGTTGGTTACATATTGATTAAACTTCATTAACATATCCAAAAGTTAGTTATACTGAATACACTTCATTAACATATTCAGATGTTAGTTACACATAGGGCTGCACGATATGGCCAAAATGTATATCACAATATATTTCAAAATTTCGGTCCATACGATATCATTCCGATATCGATATGAACAATATAAATCTTCAGAAAAACTGCCAACGACGCCCACAACAGATGTCTGTACCTATACACTTCTCCGATAAAACTATATAATAATTTAGAAATAAAAATGGCACAAATAAATGAACATTCACCTTTTATTTGAATTTAACCTTCATACAAACAAGAAATGTGAAATCACCATCAAATAAACATAAAACTCTCACATTTGTCAATATTAATATCTTTCACTTTAAACTACAACATAGGCTGATTATTTTATTCGTATAGATTGAATTAAAAGTGCTTCAGCCAGGATGAAAAAAAATATGAAAAATGCTCAGAGTTGCTGAAGAATACAGAAAAAGTGTGAGCAATAACAAGAACACATGTTGCTGGGGCAGGGACATTGTTGGGGGTTGATGACACCCTATGACAGGCTCTAGAGGTTTCTGGCAAGAAATACAAGCTGGTCTACATTATCTGGCTTCAAAGATGCCCTTTTAAATTTGACCTGTACTAAAAACCCTTTCAGAGGTGGAGCTTGTGGCTTGAACACAAGTAATGTTTTGCCAGTTGGCTTACTCTGGGGAAGTAAATCCAGAGGATTTGAGTCATTGGAAACATCTGGAGACAAAGGTAGTTGCTGAGCTCCCTCTCACCTGCCTGCTGTACACTCAAGAATTCTGTGTTGGTACTGTGGTGGACCTGTTTGAAAAATAGCTAGCCATAGACCACTTTGTTTTCTTGGCTGGTGTCACTGCTGCAGAAGCATCTCCCATGGCTTCTTCTCAGGACTTCTCTTCCTTTACCTTTAACAGCTCTCTCTCCCTTCAGCATCTCCAACACAGCTTTCTCTTTGATGTATTCTCTCTTCTCCTCCTTGAGTATACTGAAGCTTGAATCTTGGGTCAGCAAGGCATGCCATGTCAAGTAGATCATCCATGGCTGGGTCATCATACTTTTCACTCAGGTATCCCATCACTGTTGTCTTTATGGTCCTGGTGAGGTCTGTGTCATCCTCTGCTTCCTTCAAGATGGAGGTGTTGAAGAGATGCATCACTGGTTTTAGGAATGACACGCTGACATAGGACTCACCGCACAAGGCTTCGGTGAATTCGAGGAGCGGGCTTAGAGCTGCATCTATAGACTCAAAAACGTCCACATCTTGCCAAGTAGGAACCAGCGACCTGGTCTTCTTGTCTTTTGAGAGGACCTCTGTCCTCTGTAATGGCCTCACCATTTGTTGACAGGAGCCCCATCTTGTTGAGGTTTCACTGATGAGCTTGTGCTTTGGCAAGTGATAATGCAGCTGCAAGGTCCCGTTTCTTCTTCCAGGAATAGGAGAAGGCAGCCTCCACCTTTTTACAGACCCCAACTGCTCTGTCCACTTGTCTTGGTGAACTTTCTCTGTGGACAAAGAGAGAAAAAAATATTGCAATATTCTCATTTGTATTTTAACTACAAAATTTGATTTATTTATATTATTCTTACAGCAAAATCACAATTCTTCTGCTTACGTACATTTTGTTGTTTTTATTTCACACCTGATTTGGCAAAGTAAACATCTGTTTCCATGCCAGTAAAACACCTTTGAATTTAATTGATATAACTGCTGTGTTTATAAATCCATACAAATATGTATGTCTTGACTAAAGAATAAATTAATAGCCTATTCAGTCACTTAAATTGGGGGAATGAAAAAAAACCTAATCAAAACTATAGGCCAACTAAGAACTAAGTAATATCTAGTGTCTGGGTTAGTAGGCTAGTCATAGCTTACACAACACAGGGCACCTCAACTCAAGTGTTTTATTTATCAAATCAAATGCACATTATAACACATGCTCAATGAACTTCTTATGACATGGCATGCAACAACCACGTTGCAAGCATAAAATTGTGTGAATATAAACACTACAAACAAATATAAAGAATATAAAAATAGCTATCAAAAACATACAAGCACTGATAAGCTACATTTAGGTTATTTTGTGTTAAGCATATCGCCTATTTGTTACTGCAATGATTGTAGTAATATTTCCTCATACCATAAGCAAAATAACTTAACATAATACTCAAATGTGTATTAACTGTGTATAACTTACCAATAGCGGAGTTCAGTCAATGACTGAAACATTGTAGCCTTCTCCATCTGTTCAACTCAGCGGTTTTGATGATATTGATCCCGCTATCTGTGGTGATGCAGACCTGGCGCTCCTCACCGAGTCCTCAGGAGGCGAGCGCGTCTGTAAGTCCGGCTGCAATTGCTTCTCCCGTGTGATCCTCGGGAAAGTAAACCGTCTGGAGGCATAAGCTGACAAGCTTCCAATCTTGGTCAATAAAGTGGACCGTCAGGCTCGGGTACGGTTCCGAGGTTCGGCTTCATCACAGGTCAGCTGTGGTCGCAAAATATGACCCTGACTTCAGTTGCTCCTGCACTCTTTCCCTAACTTTACCGTAAAGTGTAGGTACAGCTGTGCGGGAAAACATTTCCGGCCAGGGAGCTCGTATCTGGGGTCGAAAGAAGAGAAAGAAGAGAAAGAAGAGTATACAGAGGAAGTTTATGCGCTTATTACATTTCTGCAGATCTCTGGGTGTTATATGGAACGAAGCGCCGGAAACACAAAACCCAGAAGTGTGTAAAAGGGGAATTCTTACTTCTGCTGCTGGTTCTGTTCTGTGTAATGTGTTCATGCAGTACGTGTAAGTAAGTATATACGTTTATATCTTGTTAGTATGTGTCGTGCGTGTGATTTGGTAATCTCCAATGTTTATATTGTTCAGTTTTACCGTTTATTCCGGTCGTAATTTGCTGAACTAATCTGCTCTAGTCACTAATCACGGTAGTGTTTGTTCCGATAAGGCGGGAGAGTTTGTTTATAACATTGTTTACAGCAGTGTATTATTCAGTGTACTGCTGTATTTTCATTCACTTCATTGGGATTATTAATACTGACATTTATGTTGAATATATTTCTTGTACTTTGTTTATTAGCACTACTTGTATTGTTCTCTGCTTGATTTATCTTCGCTTTGTTTGTATTTCTCATTTGTAAAACTGGCATAAAGTTGTCTTGATGTTGGACTTTCGATATTCGCAGATTTGCGGAAATTAAGGGACCGTCTCTAAAGTTACATGCGACATTGTTAAACATGTTTCTAACTTCTATAGCATTTGAAGGGAATTACTTCCTGTCATATAACTAACTGTAAAGTGTTCATCTCGGTGTCAGATGTAAAGCACACCTCTCACATTTTTTATATTTAATAAAATGAACTATTAAATCATATGTAAACTTGATTTCACTTCAGAATGAGCTCTTACACAAAATGTTCCATAATTTAAAATTCAATAGCTTTTGAATGGCATACAGTCACACAACCAATTGTAAAGTGTTCATTTAGGTGTTTGCTATTTTTATATTTAAAAGATATATATATATATATATATTTATATTTAACCCTACAATGCACGAACCAAAAAACCTTCACGAATACATAAAGGGGAGTAAAAATGACCCATATTGGAGTTAATTGTTTTCTTCAGACACACACACACACACACACACACACACACAAAGGTTTTAATATTTCAAATATGTTCATTTGTTATCTGAATTTCATGTCTGCCAGCTGACCACCAGTGAACTGCCTTTTCGACTCAACTGACACATCTGAAAACTGTATCAGTGGTCCCCAACGTTTTTTCCGCCACGGACCGGTTTAATCTCAGACAATATTTTCACGGACCGGCCTTTAAGGTGTGGCGGATAAATACAACAAAATAAAATGATACGACCGGCATAAAAACTGGTGTATTTTTAAATTATAATAATAAGCGTGAATCCAATGTGAAATCGCAGCTTTATAAGCAGTGTCCTGGTAACACCACGCCAACAATATAGCATGAGTAACTTCGGCTCTACCCCTTAACGTATCACGTGACCAAGACAAGCGTCTTGACTTGCGTCAAGAGCGAGTCGTAGACGGATGTAACGGAGAGAATCTGGTAATTTTTCATAATAAAACATTATTCAGACTCTGATAATAAATAAAACAGAAATAATCCAAGTTATTTATTTTTTTTGTGCGGCCCGGTACCAAATGACCCATGGACCGGTACGGGTCTGCGGCCCGGGGGTTGGGGACCCCTGCTGTATAGGGTCGTGGTTTTCAAAGTGGCCCGGGAGGGCCTCAACCATTTGGTGTGAAATATATATATATATATATATATATATATATATATATATATATATATATATATATATATATATATATATATATATATATATATATATATATATATATATATATATATATATATATATAATAAAACTTTGGAATTTATTTGGAGCAATACATATTAAAATCATATTTGCTATACCTAACTTTTTAATTTCTAAACAGAAAAAACATAAACAAAATAAAGGGGGATATATTCAGAAGTCTGTATTTTTTACGTGTGTTAAAGACATCTTGCAAAAAGGAAACCTCGGTCAAATGTTAATGCCATTTGGGGGGCCTTGAGTAGTTATATTATACACTTTCACTCAAACTGTCAATCAAAGTGTTGTGTGTGATAATTTATGACCCTGACTTCCCTGCTGACAGGTCTGTAGGGTGGTGAGGGGGGTAACCATTATCGGCTATATCAGTTGATCAATCTGGCTCCTTTGTGTCTGGGCAGTAGAGGGGTGTGTGTGGGGGGAATAGACCCCCTCCCAACAAAAGGTGTTTATGTTAATGAGTTTGGTTTTTGGCGGGGTGAAATACGTCTGGAAAGAAATAATGTTTTTAACATGGGGATATGTTTGTGTTACAGTGTGGCGTTATTTCGTTTGTGTAAACACAATGTTAGAAAAGTATGATGTTTGAATGTATAAATATAGGAGTAGAATATTTATTTTGTGAAAATAATGAAAACAAATGTTGATTAAGTTTGTAAGGATCCCTGCTTACATTTGAATAAAAAGTTTAGGAGTTAAAGCAAAGTTTTTAAAAAAAGAATCTGTTTAAAAGAGTCGCTTGTATTACACACATTCTAAACACAAACCTTTAGTCAGTAAAAATGGTGAAAAGAGCAGTTTAAAAAGAATAGCGCGTATTACATGACTTCTAAACAAAGATCCTTACCAGGTAAAATGTTAAAGTGTCGTCTAAAAGAATCTCCGTAATGTTTAAACTAGGAGCTAAGTATTTTCCAGAGATGTATTCCATTCGATGTGTAAAAGCCGTATGAAGTTGAAACGAACCGAACCTCTCACTCACCAAACCCCGCCCACACATACGTGTCTTCAGACACTCCCCTCTCTCTCTCTAAACACACCCCCACACTGGGTTTTCATCGTGGCCAGTACTTTCTATCAAAATGTCAATCATGGTGGTATATCTAGAGGGCTAATTTATGGCCTCGTTCTTCTTAGGTCTGCGTTTCTCTAGGAGTGCTTAATTTATGGTCCTTTGTTTCTTCCTGACCAAGAGTTTTTTTTATGACCAGGGGTGGTGGGGGTGATGGGTGTAAACCTATCCACTGTATGAGTGGGTCATTTTGGCCCCTGTATGTCTGGGTTGTGTCCTTCCCCTCCTGGGGGTGTGTGTTTTATGTATTGTGGGGGATCTCCATCAACAAATGTGTTTATGTTAATGACACTGTTGTGAAACGTGTTTCTCCCTGAATGAATCACACACAAATGTATACCTTTTTGTGGTATAAGAGAATATTTGTTTCTGAAATTACTTTTGTGGTATTGTTTTATTTTGAAGCTTAATGATGGTTTAGGTGAAATATGTCTGAAAAGAATATCAATGTTTAATATGGGCATGTGTTTTAGTTACTGTGTGGGTTATTTCGTTTGTGTAAACACATTGTTATAAAAGCATGATGGTTGAATGTGAATATATATGAGCAGAATGTTTACTTGTGAAATAAATGAAAACAACTGTTGATTACATGTTTGGGAGAACGGCGTGACTTTGAATAAACATTTACTGAAATAAAACCCCTGAAACAGATAAACCATCGATATGGCCAAAGAAATGTAAAAATTTTTTTTACATACATTCTAAACATAAACCTTTAGGAAGTAAAATGTTTAAAAGTGATGTTTAAAAGAATGGTGCAGTTTGTTTCAACTATAAACAAGATTTTGGAAAATGGTTCGCCAACGAGGATACTTATACAGAACTGCCGATAAATACATACGGTTTTGTGTATGCTTTGACATCCCATGTCCCCACTGGCTGACAGTCAAGTCGTGTAAATTCATGACCTCTGTAACACTGTTTGCAGTAATCTGTCTGTGTGAGAGAGAGAGACGTGTGATTTCTGGGGGTTTTGCTGACCAGAATGCTTACAAATGTCTTTATGTTAACGAATTAAGGAGAGAATCATGCATCTCAGTGCTTAAATAATGGTTAAGAAGCTGTAGTTAAAACACTGAAGAAACTCTGCAACTATCTGTTACAATGTCCGCTCCGAGAAATCCTAATACCTCTAGATGAATGCTGTGTATTCGCCGACAAGACCTGTTGGAAATGAGGAGAACCTGACTTCTGCTCCAAGAAAAAAAAAACCCCAAGATTAGGTTGGGCAATTTATTCATGAAGATATAGTAAAGGCATTGTTGTTTAACCATGAACAGGGCGCGTCAACAACTGAAGCTATCGTGTCTTAGGCGGAGGGTTTTATTTAGGAGGTAGAAAAACATTTAAAGATGGTGTTTTAAAAAAAAAAGAGGTGTACAGAAAAAAAAATGGTTGTACTTCAATGTGAAATAAATCGGTGGAGACACGAGTACATTTCTGTTCCACAGTCTATAAGGATCCCCACCATTAATGTAGAGTAACAAATGTTCACACCCTCTGTGACTACAGTACTTAAGTTTTAAGCATTTTTATTTTGTATTTTATAGACTGTGGAACAGAAATGTACTCAGTGTCTCTACCGATTTATTTCACATTGAAGTACAACCATTTTTTTTTTTACCATTATGGACGAATACACCCGTTTCTTTTAAAACACCATCTTTAAATGTTTTTCTACCTCCTAAATAAAACCCTCGGCCTTAAGACACGATCTTTGGAGTTGTTGACGCCCTGTTCAGGGTTAAACAACAACGTGTTTACTATATCTTCATGAATAAATTGCCAAACTAACATCTTGGGTTTTTTTTTTCTTGGAGCAGAAGTCAGGTTCTCTCTCATTTCAACAGGTCCGGTTGACATTCACACATCTAAATGGTGTGAATTGTAGCTGATACCTAGATGATCACTTTACAATTGGTTTTGTGACTGTAAGTCATTACCTTCAAATGCTGTTGAAGTTAGAATCTTGTAGCACAAAGTACGTAACTTTTGTGACAGTCCCTTAATTTCTGCAAATATGCGAATATCGAGCGTCCAACTTTATGCCAGTATTTGTAAGTCGCTTTGGATAAATGTGTAAATGAATAAATGTAAATCTGTGATCGATTAACAACCAACATTTAGTAGTGCCTACTCATCGTGATTCAAGGTCCTTTTCCAGAACCTTGACACTAACTGTCCCTCAGTGGTGGAATGAACTTCCAACCTCAATCTGGACCACAGAATCTGTCACTATCTTCAAAAAACAGCTAAAGACCCACCTCTTCCATGAACACTTAACTAACACCTAAAACTCCAACCCCACATTATCCTTTAAAAAATAAATAAATTACTCTGTGCACTTTTCTTCCCTGGAACTCAGTTACAAATCTTGTATGGTAGCATGACTTGTGTGTGTGTGTGTGTGTGTGTGTGTGTGTGTGTATATATATATATATATATATATATATATATATATATATATATATATATATATATATATATATATATATATATATATATATATATTGTGGCGGACCAACACCCACGCGCCAAATTCGAGGTTCGCTCCTTCCCCGACTGCCGCCCGGCACGAGGGCGGGCAGCCTCGCCCGGTCCTAACGCTTACCGGAAGGGACGCCATGCCGGGGAGGACCCACTGATGCCGCACGCCCGGGGATTGGAGGATCGGACGGAGGAAGTCCACCACTCTCTACCCGGATGGGGAAAAATAAAAGGACGCCCCTTCTCGCCCGGGAGGGGGGAGTACCGACTTACTGAAACGGTCCGCGTCGAAACGCATCCGCGCGCCAGGTATTCACACCCGCATCTCTTTTTTTAAAGCTGGCTAATCGCTCTCTCTCTCTCTCCCTGTATATACTTCGGCGGAAGGCTCCGACACGGACAAGGACGGCGCCGCCGAGACGACGCGCAGCACTGAGGGACGACTCAAGAACCCCGAGGCTTCTTCCGGGATTCCCCCGACACGCCCCCACGAGCATCACGGCGGTCCGCCCGCCCCGCTGACCTAACACACACCCCCCGGAGCTACACTCTACCAAAACCCCGAATAAAGCCTGAGCCTTTACTCCACTCCCTCCGTGTCTCTGTGCATCGCCCTTTTCCCGCTACACTGGTGGAGGATGCAGGCATGAGCACAGAACCGCCCCGGCCCCAAAAAAAAAAAAAAAAAAAAAAAAAAAAAAAAAATAGAGGGAAAAAAATATATATTACTTTTTTTCTTTATTTTTGTTTTTTTTTCTCCCTCAACAAGGAGAGAAAATGGAGCAGACGTTACAGCAGCTGTTGCAGATCTGTCTACAGCAACAGGCCGTCACCCAGCAACTCACAAAAAACCTCCAGGCGGTGACAGAGACTCTGGTGGCGCTACAGTCCCGCGCGGCCTCCACTCCTCTCCCGGACCCGGGACGTGAGCTCTGCCGCCACTCCCCCTGGCTCCTGATGACGACCCCGGAGGCGTACTCTTGAAACCTTTGAAACCATTGCCCGCCGCGAAGGGATGGGATAAGGACGACTGGCCCGGCGCCGTGGTCCCCTGCTCACAGGAGAGGCCCGCGAGGCCTATTACAGTCTTGAGCCGGAGGACGCGGCGGACTACGCTACTGCGAAGGAGGGCGTCCTGGCGTTTTGCGGCGAAGCTCTCTCCAAGCGGCCGCCGAGTTTCATCGCTGGGTCTATCAGCCGGGGCGCGGCCCGCCGGCGGCAGCTAAACGCCCTCATCCGGTTCCACCAAAGGGTGGCTCCGGCCAGACCAGCATACGCCCTCGAGGTGGCGGAAGAGGTGGCGATGGACCGGTTCCTGAGGGCGTTACCCAGGATGGCACGGCAGGCCGTTGGGGTCCAGCACCGCCAACGCCCCAGGAACTCCTAACGGCCCTGAGCGCACCACCGCCACCCTCGAAGCTCGAACCCGCGGGACCCGCAGCCCCTCGGACCTACCCGGGGGCCTCGAGAGTCCGGTCTGACCGGCCACGCCCGCCGACACTTGGCGAACCCGCGGAGGTCGGCCGCCCAAGTAGCTCCCACGGACGAGCCCATGCCCACGGAGCCGGAACTGGGGCCTCCCGGACCGACCCAGAAACCGTGGCTGGCCGGCTGCGCCCTCCATGCGCGACAGTGGCCGGAGGGGCTCACCCAGAAGGTGTGGATTGCAGGGAGGCCGATCACCGCACTGCTGGACACCGGGAGCACGGTGACCCTCGCCCGACCGTCCGTCCTCCCCAGGGGACTCCGGCCAGGGGGAAGCCTCACTGTAACCTGCGTTCATGGGGACACCCGGGAAGTCCCGACAGCAGAGGTGGCGATCAAGAGCGGTACCGGGAGCTGGTCTCTCCACGTGGGCGTGATCCCTGACCTCCCCGTACCGTTACTCCTGGGGAGGGACTGGCCAGGAGGCCTGCCGGGCCGGGACGCCGGGAGAGGGAAGCCACGACGTCGGAAGCGGAGGACCGGGGCCCGGACCGCTTACCTGGCCCAGGACAACGGGGACGCCACTCCCGGTGACTTCTGTTGCCGGGTCCAACACCGGGGGGGGACCCTACATGGGAATGCAGACGGGCTCTCACGACGAGACACGCTCTGGGCCCACCTCTCAGCGGCAGTAGGCTCGGAGCTGAGGGGGGGGTACTGTCGCGGCGGACCAACACCCGACGCGCAAATTCGGAGGTTCGCTCCTTCCCCGACTGCCGCCCCGGCACGAGGCGGGCAGCCTCGCGCCGGTCCTAACGCTTACCGGAAGGGACGCCATGCCGGGGAGGACCCACTGATGCCGTACCGTCCGGGGATTGGAGGATCGGACGGAGGAAGTCCACCACTCTCTACCCGGATGGGGAAAATAAAAGGACGCCCTTCCGCCCCGGGAGGGGGGAGTACCGACTTACTGAAACGGTCCGCGTCCGAAACGCATCCGCGCCCAGGTATTCACCCGTACCCCCTTTTTTTTAAAGCTGGCTAATTTTTCGCTTTTCTCTCTCTTTTCCCTGTATATACTTCGGCGGAAGGCTCCGACACGGACAAGGACGGCGCCGGCCGAGACGACGCGCAGCACTGAGGGACGACTCAAGAACCCCGAGGCTTCTTCCGGGATTCCCCCCCGACACGCCCCCACGAGCATCACGGCGTCCGCCCGGCCCCGCTGACCTACACACACACCCCCCCGGAACTACACTCTACCAAAACCCCGAATAAAGCCTGAGCCTTTACTCCACTCCCGCCTCCGTGTCTCTGTGCATCGCCCTTTTCCCGCTACAATATATATATATATATATATATATATATAATGTATGTATGTATGTATGTAAGTATATATAATATTGTTTTGCTTTTATTTCCTCATCTGTAAGTCGCTTTGGATAAAAGCATCTGCTAAATGAATAAATGTATTGATTTGAGTGTAATCAGTTCAATGAGACATACATGTCAGATGAATATTATTGTGAATTATTTTCCTTTTTTTCCTTCTGTAGACCATGCAATATCACAGCTGCATACCTCAGATGCATATTCAAGGTTGAAAATGAATGCCCGTTATCAAGAATCTCTTTCCACTCATGATTCTCTAATAAAAATCAAATCCATATTCGGCCGCCTCAACCAGCTGAAATCTTCATTGTAGGGAACTTTGCTACACTTACAAAGTGGTAAGTATTTAGATTTTTTGATAGAACAGATGCATTAAATTGTGCACTGAGTGTAATTCATAAAATGTTATTTATCTTGTAAAACAGACTGAAGCAATAACGATAAACTGTCTTTCAGGGACGATGTTTTTCTGTGTGACTCTCCTGATTCTCTTCAGCTTCAGGAAATTTCAATCAGGTATGGGGAAAACTATTCTGTGTGTGTGCATGCGTGTGTGTTATAATGAATAATAATCGTTGTGATGTTTTGGTGTCCAGAGAGTTCTGTAAGTTTAGTGGTGTAATTTATGTAAGTTTAGTGGCACAACATTTATTAGTTATAAAAGTTGTTTTTGAGAGAACTCTCTCTGGTCCTCTTGTAAAAGGTGGTGTGTGACTCTCTTTAACTGAATCCTGGTGTGTGGAAGATCTCCTCTCTCAGAGCTGAGTAACATCATTGGCTCAGCAAGTGGGGAAAGTGTTATGATCACTGAAAGACTGAAAGCCCTCTCTATATATGAAGTGAAGACGACATTCAAATGCAGAGCGCCACAACCCAAAAACTTTTGATTTGTTTTGAATTCTAGTAACTCTGAAATATATCAAAAGTTTCACTCAAACAGCTAATCGGTGTTGAGATAAAATAAAAAACTAAAAATCCTCTGTCAGCTTGAAAGTACATGATTCATTAGTTCCCATTGTGGTGTGAGTATTTGCACTGAGGACAGTGTGAAAAACACATGTCTTGTGAACATCCTCCAAGTGTGGTGGTTCCATAATTTTTCATTTTCGCAGGGGTAGTACTCTTCTGTGTGAGTGCATGCGTGAGTGTGTGCGTGTGTTGTGGCTTAGTTGTTAGCACGCTCGCCTCACACCTCCAGGGTTGGGGGTTCGATTCCCACTGGAGCCCTGTGTTTTTTGAGTTTGCATGTTCTCCCCGTGCTGCGAGGATTTCCTCTGGGTACTCCGGTTTCCTCCCCCAGTCCAAAGACATGCATGGTAGGCGGATTGGCATTTCCAAACTGTCCGTAGTGTATGAATGGGTGTGTGATCTTATTGTCTTGATCATTGTAGTAAAATGATCAAGAGCTGCCAAGCAAGGCAGTAACTTGCCATCAGGAGAAACTTGCGGTTCAGTGTCTTACCCAAGGACACTTCGGCATGTGGAGTCATGCAGGCCGGAAATCGAACCACCAACCCTACGATTAGTGGACAACCTGTTCCACCAACAGCCACAGCCGCCCCATGGGTGTGAGGTTTACTCACTTTTGTGAGATAATGTACATATATACAGGTGCAGCATCTAAAAAAAAATAATATTGTAAAAGTGGAACTTTCATAATATTCTACATTCATTACACATGAAGTGAAATATATATATATATATATATATATATGTGTGTGTGTTTGTGTGTGTGTATAATGATATTCAGTATTTGTTTGTTTTGGGGGGAAAAAAAACAGAGGGATTAACGGTGGTTGGTCCAGATGTTCCTCTTGTTGCTGTAGCTGGTGAAGATCTGGTTCTGCCCTGTTTTATCAAACCCAACACCAGTGCTGTGGACATGACAGTGGAGTGGATGAGATTAGAGGATGTGACTTCATTAGTGCATCTCTATAAGGATCATGAAGACAGAAATGAAGAGCAGGCTCAGTCTTACAGAGGAAGAACATCACTGTTTAAAGAGGAGCTACAGAAAGGCAACGCTTCACTCAAACTCTCAGCTCTCCGAGTCTCTGATGAAGGAAAATATAAATGTCTCGTTGAGGACAAATCCTGGTATGATGACATCACTGTTCACGTCACTGTCGAGGGTAAGATCTGTTTCTACACTTTATACAGTGAATGTTATACTATGATAAACTTTATTTTCTCTTAACATCAGTAGTTTGTGCATAAATAAATCACGACAATTTTTTTTTTCAGCAAAATCTGTATTTTCCATTGTATTTATTCAGTGGGTTTTAGAACTGGAATTCACTCACTCACTGAATCACAAGTTTCCATCGCTGGTCCTGGAGAACCCCCTGTTTCTAAAATTTTCCACTTCTGTTGTGTTCATTAATCAGCAGTAATAATAATCAGTCCTATTCTTCACACAGCTACAACTGTATAAAGATTCAGCAGCTGTGTTCTCATGCATGTGATGCATTTTTCCCACTTTGTCTGCATTTTTCAGACTGCACAGGTGATTTGTCACTTAGCTTTCTTGTCACTGAAAATAGTGTAAATATATATACAGAATAAACTATTCTGTAATAATTGATAAGCTGTAATAATTGTATTTCTGAACTATTTTCATTTTGTCTAAACATTGAGTTATTGTTATTTGTAGTCGGAATAATTATTCAGTAGTATTTAAATAATAATTTATGTTTGTTTTACCCAATTTGAGTAAACAATATGTTTACAACACCTGTATGTTTCAAACTTGGTAGTGAAGCATGGTATCAGGGTCTGTGGAGACGATTATGTGTTAAATGTAATTTAACTTTGTCATAACAGGAGTCCAGGATACAAAGTGCAGAACTTCTTTACTAGGGACAAAAACAACCAAGAGATAAACTAAAACATAGGAAAGAAATACTGGGATAACAAGAGGCTGGGCTAATGCTAGGCTAGGCAAGGAAAACAAAACCATTCAGAGAAAACATTAACCGAAATCTAGCCACACATGCAAACACAGACTAAGCATAATGCTCCAACAACACAAACAGGGACAAACCCAGAAGTTAAATAAGGCGACTAATAATACAATACCAAACAGGTGTGCATGATCATGACAGGAAATGGGGCGTACAACAGAAGTAGTTCACCATGGTGAGTAAGGGTTCTCTCTAGTGCAGTGCCTGTCCTAGACTGGTCCTCATCATGATGTCCGAGTCTGAAACTGTAATGAATAAATATAATCATAGTTTTCAATATGACTCCTCTAAAGCTGAATCCGCATTTATATTTGCATGTCTGTAAAAAAAATTTACAGACGGAAAATAATACACGAGCTCAAGGGGGCCCTACGCACGTGGTGGTTTGGGGCCCTACGCAACTTGTTTCGTTTGTGTATAGGAAGTACCGGCACTGCTCTAGTGGTCCAGGGAGGATCTGCCCCTTGTAGCTGTGACAAACATATGACAAATGAGATAAATGTGTACTACAACATCATGCCCAGTTTGAACAAAGTTTGTCTATATTTCTTTGTCTTCTGATATGCCCAAATCATCACACAAACACAGTGCCACTTTTTTCTGATTTTAAGATGAAGAAATCAGTTCCATAACAAAAATTAGACAATTTTCAGCTAATTAACTCTATAATGTAGGCTGTTTAAAACTTTTCTTAAAAAATACAAGCTTTCTTTGACTATAGCTGTTTTATCAACTAATTTTCTTGAAATTTTCTTGAACTCTCCTGAATTTGAGCACTCTCAGGAATTAATAAACTTAATTCATTATTTTTTTTTTTAAAGAATTGAATCAAAAATGTTTCTCTCAGAATATTTTAGCAGTTCTGACTGATTTCATACTCTGAGGTTTTAGTACAGGCCCGATTGTGGAAGGTCTATCTACAAGACAGGAAAAGCAGCCACACTAAAAATAGTGTGGGGCTCTGAGCAGTCCATGAAAGATGCTCGAACCTCCTGTAAAAATCCTCAGTGATCAATATACACATCAGGAAGCTCTTTCACTGTCTAAACAGATCACACTTCATCAGTATGTGCTGATGTAAGTTTGTTTAAATGAATGTGAATGTGGTATTGTCTAACTGAGAGTACTTCTCTGTCAGCAGGTCACAATTTTTGCACAATTTAAGCAGATAGAAGAATTGTTAAATGTTAAAAACAATAATTTGATATATTGTTTAGGAATTTAACAACCTACAGAACAGAAGTAAGGATAACACTGAAGAAATGACACTTTGCTACAATGTAAAGTAGTGAGTGTACAGCTTGTGTAACAGTGTAGATTTGCTGTCCCCTCAAAATAACTCAACACACAGCCATTAATATCTAAACTGCTGGCAAACAAAAATGAATACACCCCTAACTGAAAATGTCCAAATTGGGCCCAAAGTGTCAATATTTTGTGTGGCCACCATTATTTCCCAGCACTGCCTTAACCCTCTTTGGCATGGAGTTCACCAGAGCTTCACAGTTTGCCACTGGAGTCTCTCTTCCACTCCTCCATGATGACATCACAGAGCTGGTGGATGTTCGAGACCTTGTGCTCCTCCACGTTCTGTTTGAGGCTGCCCCACATCAGTCACATTAGTTTCACATTTCATTTCATTCATTCAGTATTCTTTTTACCTTAACAGTATAACATGATTTCACTATATTTAAGTCAATAATATTTGGTTATTGCCTATAGCTCAGGGAAGCCACCCGGTGATCACCATGGAGAGTTATGATCACTCAGGAGGGATTAATCTAGTGTGTGAGTCCAGAGGCTGGAACCCTGAACCTGAGGTTCTGTGGATGAACAGAGGAGGAGACACTCTGCCTGCTGAAGATACACAGATACACAGAGACACTGAGGGCTTCAGTGTAAAACGCCGCATCACTGTTTATGATTATAGCGACTCCAACAGGTTTTACTGCAGACTTCAACAAAAACATCACATGATGGAGTCAGAAGTTATCATTAATAGTAAGTGTCTATGATTAAAAACTTATAACATTCTACTGTAATCATTACAGATGAGGTGATTAAAGATGAAAAAAGATTGTGATGAACACACACTATTCTTGCATTAGAGCGTATGCATTATTTTTATTATATCTGTTTGTGATTTTGCTACAGTTCTGTCTGAGTGTGTTTTGCAGTTATCAATAATTCCTGCACAGTTTATTAAAATATCTGTAACACTGTATACTTGGTTTTGTTTTAGGTAAAGTCTTTGATGCTTGGAAGTGGGTTGTGGGCATTTCAGTTTCAGCGTGTCTTATTGCTGTTGGATCGATAGTAACTGCAGTTATCTGTTACAAGAAAGGTAATCTTTAAATCTCTAATCTTTTTCATAATATCTCTAGCTTAAATTATATTGTAGTTTATATATGTACCATAGCTTTAGTCCACAGATTCCAAATCTGGTCCTGGAGAACCCCATGTCCTACACATTTTAGTGTTTTTCCTGCAATAACACTCACTTTAGATCAGGAAGGGCTGTTAATGAGCTGATTATCTGGATCAGGTGTTTTAGAGCACAGAAAACATGTGTAGGACCGGGGTTTCTCCAGGACAAGGGTAAAGAACCTGTGCTTTACTCAGTAGACCACAGAAGTCCAGTTGGCCGTGCTCTCTGTGAAGAGGATGATTTAATTCTGTCTCAAACGCTCACCTCTGTCTTCATCTATTCACTTCCATTACCACAAGCCCTTTCTGAAGAAGTGAAAGGTATTTTCATTAATGAAAGGTTTGGGAGAGTATTGAGTCTCACCCGGCACATCAGAACATTATTACAGGACACAGAATCTAATTTATACTGAGGTTCACAGCTCATTTCACTAGAAACACTTAACTTTAACTTATCTTTCCTAACTGTTATCATTAACAATAACATTAACATTGTCTTTAGTTCCACCTCTGGCTTAAGTCTTATTAAACATTATGCAAACCAGCAAATTAATATTTACAGATCACCAAATATAACATTTTAATGCTCCCTTCTATCAGACTTGAATATTTTAGGCCAATCTGGTGAATAGATGGTGATTGGTATAAAATAACTAATAAAATATTTGACAAATAGACTGCATGAAATACCGCTGTTATTATGTGAGACATAATAATCATTTAAACATAATCTTATATATATATATATATATATATATATATATATATATATATATATATATATATTTGTAGAGAGCATGTTGTTCTGTCTGTCAGCACTGCATGCTGTACTGCTGCTAATCCTCCACAGAGCCGTGCCAGTGCCACAGTGTGCAGCTCTGATGTTTCTCAGAACAGCAATCACAGTGTTGCTGCCCAGTGGTGCTGTGTCTGAGTGGATTATAGATGTAGTGCTGCAGAGAAATCCAGGAAACAAAATTCAAAGAGAATTTGATTAAAAAAAACAACAACAAAAAAAACATAATCTGAAGGCTAAAATACAAAAGCTCAAAAAACAGTTTATTTGTTTTATCCTCAGAGCTTAATGTGATTTTATTGAAAATTGACAATGTGAGTCTTAATTTAAAAGTATTGGTTCTGAATTAATTAAACTATATGTAATTTTAAATTTAACCACATTTACACATCTTTTTTTTTTCAAGCATTACACGTTCAGGTTCTGCTCACTCTGATTTCACTCCATAGAGATTTCTGTAAGAAGAGTAGAGATACAAACACATCAATCACAATACAGTAAATTACTTCTTTTCTATATGACTCATAACTGACCTGTAACATCATGTTCCACTTTGTGAAGTGTGCTCAATCATTTAACAAATAAATAACATCAGAGAACAATTACATTTCATAACTGCAATCTGATTTGTGTTGTCCATTTACCTTATTATCATATAACACTGATTAATCTATTTATACTTTTATTTATATAGAATTTATGCACAATACTCAAAACTATTTAATCTGTTATATTTTGGCCTCAGAGCTTCAGAAGGAGAAGAAATATGCAGGTGAGAATGAACTTTCTGTGCTTTTAAAATTATACTGAATTTATTTATACTGAATTTAATTGGAGGAGACAATATCACCTTGTTAAAATTGAAGATAATAAACACTGTATAAACTGTCTAGACATAAAAATAAATGCATTGCGTCTTTGTTTGTGGTCTGAAAGAAATTACAGTGAATACACGTATATCACTGATGAATCTTAACATATGACATTAGTTCTAATCTATACTGCATGACCAAAAGTATGTAGACACCCCTCCTAATTACTGAGTTCAGGTGTTTCAGCCACACATTACTAACAGGTGTATAAAATCAAGCACATACAATGTACAATCTCCAGAGACAAACACTGACAGTAGAATGGACTAAAGAGCTCAGTGACTTTAAACGTGGTGCTGTCAGTGGGTCATCTTTACCACACGTCAGTTTGTGAAATTTCTTCTCTGTTAGATCTGCCTTGTTAACTGTAAAGATACATCCACACTAGAGAATGACAGGCGACCGTTCACGTTCTATATACACTTGACACAGAGCTGCGATTTCAAGATCAGTGACAGCGCGATAAGCAGTATGTGAGCTGAGATTTTCTCAACTTTATGTAAATTAGGTTGGACTACTGTATGGAAGTTCATGAGTTCAAACCCCAACACCATCAACCTGCCACTGTTGAGCCCTTGATCAAGGCCCTTAGCTAACCCTCAACTGCTCAGATGTAGAAATTGGATAAATGTAAGCCGCTCTGTAAATGTAAATGACATGGTAAATCCAAAGAAATGGTTCCTCGAATTAATTGTATGCTGCACGTGGAACAACATTTAGTTCCTACCTGCAAAGTAGGTAGTATCATGTACTGCTTAGCCATGGATTCATTGAACCCTGTCATATAACTTCTCATTAAACCTGTATAGAGACATTACAAAGAAAAATAGCTAGGTCAGTTAGCTTGTGCTACTAATAGCTAATACGAATAAGTTATGTAACGAACATCAAACAACAGATTTTTCACACGTTTTCCACTTTAATAAAAAAAGTGTATTTTAAAGATAAATAAATAATATACTGTAGTTAACTGTGTGCTGTAAGCTACATTTTGGTCATGACTCTCACTGGAGCTGAATGGACGGTACACACCCACACGCAACAGCAGCAGCACTCGCTCCACACCCACAAGAGACAAACTACAAGTGACACGAGAGACATGTCATGTACTTGTGTGAACATGGTGTAAGTGCTCTTATTGTGAAATGGAAGTGTTTATGAGCAACAACAGCTCAGCCATGAAGTGTTAGTCCACACAAACTCTCAGAACAGGGCCGCTGAGTGCTGTTGCTCGTAGTGCATAAAAATCACCTTTCCTCTGTTGTATCAGTCACTACAGAGATCCAAACTGCTAATGGAAGCAACATCAGCACAACAACTGTGCATCAGGAGCTTCATGAAATAGGTTTCCATGGCCACGCAGCTGCACACAAGCCTAAGATCACTATGTGCAATGATAACTCCATATTAATGTCCATGGTTTTGGAATGAGATTTCCAACAAGCTCATATAGGTGTGATGGTCAGGTGTCCACATACTTTTGTCCACGCACTCTTTAATAATGAGTATTTTATACCCCTGAGTTTTGCCATGTGTAAATAACAGCACTCAGAATTCATTGTGCTCCTGCCATCAGCAGTTACATTATCAGTGAAGATGAGTGAGCCAGTACCTGAGGCAGTCGTACAGGACCATGTTTTATAGATGAGGTGGTTATGCTTTGGATCTTGTTTTCAGTCCTTTTCACCTCCACACTCTGCTGCTTCCCTGTCTAATACAAGTTCATCTTGGTGTAATCTGTCCACAAGACCTTTTTCCAGAACTCTACAGGCTCCTTTAAGTACTTTTTAGTAAACTGTCCTGTCCATCCTGTTTTTGTGGAGAACTAGTGGTCTGCATCTTGCAGTGTAGCCTCTATATTTCTGTACATGAAGTCTTCTGCAGACATTATTCACTGACAAATCCACACCTGCCTCCTGAAGAGTGTTTCTGATCTGTCAGACAGGTGTATGAGGATTTTTCTTCATTATGGTGAGAATCTTCTCTTATCAGCTGTGGAGATCTTCTTTGGCCTATCAGACCTTTTATAGTTACTAAGCTCACCCGTTCTCTCTTTCTTCTTAATAATATTCCACACAGTTGATATGTTTGTAAGCCTAAAGTTTTTGGCCAATGTCTCTGACTGATTTATTCTTGTGTCTCAAGCCTTATAATGTGTCCTTGACTTTCACCCTCACTCTGGTCCTCATGTTGACGAACAGTAAAAAGAAGACTCTAAAGGTGACCAAAAAGTTTGGAATAAAGACTAGATGCTGAAATCTCTCTCATACCTGCACTAATGAAGCAATTAAACACACCTGAATAATCACTAACACCTGTGCAGCTCAATGTCCCAAATATTATGATACCATGAAATAAGGCTGTGTATAAAATGTTTATGAAAGGATTCTAAATATTCAGAAATGTATAAAAAATACACTTTGTTAAAATCTGAAGATGTGCACTTTAACCACGTGAAATATTTGAGAACAAATTTAAAACAGATGCAAATAAAAAAAATCCTTTATGGAGGGAGCGGAATATATTTAGGAAGAGGAACAGATTCTTACATTTATATTTCTCTCCTTTCTTTACATTTCTCTATTTCTAGGCAAAAAAAAAATCTAGTGATGGCAATAAATTTGTTTCTGGTGTTTTAAATATTGATTTATTTTTATTTGGTTTGTGGGGACTCGGGGGATTAGTGATCGGCACGTTTGCCTCACATCTCTGGGGTTGGGGTTCAAATCCCACCTTTGCCCTGTGTGCACGTGTTCTCCCTGCGCTTCAGGGGTTTCTCTCCGGGACCTCGGTTTCTCCCTCCCTAGTCCAAACACGTGTTTGTTTGTACGTGTGTACGCTATCCCGGGGATAGACTCCAGGCTCCCTGCGACCCTGTGTAGGATAAGTGGTATAGAAAATGGAGGATGGATTTGATTTGTACTTTTGGTCTGTGGTGTAAATATGATTCAAATATTTATTATTTATTATGTTTTGTTGAATCTAATTGTGTTTTTTATAAATTCATATAAAATATTGATTCATTTTTCACAGAGTTATTAAAGAAGTTGTTTGCAGGTAAGAACAATTTTATCTTCAGTTCAGTTACATCAGAGTCTCTACTGTATTTATGTGTGCAATTTATGTATGCTGCAGTTCTCTCTCTCTCTCATACACACACACACACACTCACGTCATAACGAAAAGATTCAGACAAAGAAATGCAACGGCAGTCATTTCTATCCCATGTCAAAATAAAAGTATCCAACACAGATTTTTTTTTAGCTTCAGTACAGTTACATCAGAGTCTCTACTGTATTTGTGTGTGTGTGTGTGTGTGTGTGTAAAACCTCAGGCAGTAAAAATCATTCTTTTCACGTTAAAGCTGCAGCCTCTCTCTCTCTCTCTCTCTCTCTCTCTCTCACACACACACACACACACACACACACACACACACACACCTAGATGTCATAAATAAAACATTCAGAAAAGGAATTGCAAAGGCAGTCGTTTCAAACCCATGTCAAAATAAAAGTTTCCACCCCAGAACAAAAAAGTTTCCATCATTAAAATTCAGAGGAAATGATAGATTTTAAAATGGACTAATCAGTTTAGTCTGTTAGCTAGTGTATAAACATATACATACGTTACATTTTCTTAATCTTTTTTATGGTATTTGCCTTTTTTTTTTTATTTTTTCTTTTATTAATCCATTAGTAAATGTATAGGTGTAGAGGAGAAGATATTTAAGTAAACGTTACACTAGCTACTTTTATTTGTGGTGGGTTTGAAAATGACTCTGTTCTGTTTCTTTATTGAAATGATTGTGATGAAGAAATTTCTGTGTGTGTGTGTAAAAGGTAGAGAAAACTGATTTTACATATATAGATTAATAGATAAGTTTAAAATAAAGTTTGAGAAGGAAAACATTTTTATTTCTCTCTTTGGGTGCTTCCCCCCTCCCCCCCCACACCTCCAGGGTTGGGGTTTGATTACAGTTTTCTCTTTTTTACAAGTCATTTTTCATTTAAACATGTAATCTTCTACAAATCCTCTAGATTTCATATTTTACCTGAAAACTCACATCTCACTCTGTGTGTTTCTCTCAGTGGATGTGACTCTGGATCCTGATACAGCTTATCCAAATCTCCTCCTGTCTGCTGATGGAAAACAAGTGACATGTGGAGACACA
>CM022756.1:13596131-13607536 GCA_012411365.1 Ameiurus melas
TTTTGTTGAATCTAATTGTATTTTGATGAAATCACATGTACAATATTGATTCATGTTTCAGAGTTATTAAAGAAGAAGAAGTTGAGGTAAGTAAGAACAATTTTATCTTCAGTGCACTCCACAGTCTCCTGCAGGGGTCACACTAACCTTTTTAAACTGAGAGCTACTTCAGGAAACTGAGTTGGGCTACCAGGGCTACCAAGTTTGATCCACTCTTCTGAAATAACACATTATCAGTTTGCTTTTAGTTATATATTAATTATTATTTATTAATGATAAATGATACCTCATCTATGTGAAGTACACGATCACGTAATGATTTCTCACAAAACTACCAACAATGAATTAACAAGGTGAAAAAACAGATCATATTAATATTCAACACTTTTTTCTATTAATCTCAGCAATTGTTCACATTTTGAGATGATCACTTCTACAATATTTCATAGAAAAATGTCCCATTGTCACTAACCACTGACAAACCATTTGAACAAATCATGAACTATGTTGCACCACATGTTTGAAAAAGTGGATCAATTATGTAACGCTTAAGAAAAATCTTACTTTCATATTTTTAAAATAAATCTGATCACATTTTGAACTTCAATGACCAAATCTGCTAGCATTTTTAACAAAATTATCTTTGTTACATTCCATGAACACACTTTTGAATTGAACACAATTTTTTCAGTATTTTATTCCCACATATGCCATGGCACTGCCGAGGTTGCCACGACAACACTGGTGTCTGTTTCTTTGTTAGTGGAAGACTGGCACTGCATGTTCACCAGTGTATTGTAATCTGGTGTGTAACTTGACACTGCAAACCCTGAGTGAGAACCGCAGATGTGTATCAGTGAGAGGCGTGCTCTGTGTTTGTTCTGATGAAGTTCATGCAGAAAACGCTGATTCATAACAGAGATAGAGCTTAAACCAAAAGCAGGTGCAACCTTCATATGGTGTGCATACCACCACTGTACTTCTCTGTGTCTACAAGCCACTAAAAAGTTTGGTGCAGCCTGGTAGACTTTTGAGGTGGAGGTCACTTCACAAATGTTATGATCTCATGCTCCAACTGTCTCAGCATCCAAGTTGAACACTGCACTAAGATGCTCAGCAATGCATGTTATGTCCACGCTCATGAAAGGCTTGGAAATGAATGACACACACAGTGACTCGGTTGATCTGAGTCACGCAAACCTATTCTCAAACTCTTGCCCGAAGTCTGATATTATGACTCGACTATGTACTTTCGCAACTTTGTCAAATGTCCGTGATGCAGAAGCATTGTCTTTCAGCACCGATTGCAACAGAGGGTGAAGTTGAAGCACCTTCTTTTCTCTGATACAGGTGGTGTGAAAAAAAAGTGTTTGCCCCTTCCTCATTTCCTGTTCCTTTACATGTTTGTCACACTTAAGTGGTTCGGAACATCAAACCAATTTAAAACAATAGTCAATAACAACACAAGTAAACGACACAAATGCAAATTTGTAAATAAGGATGGTGTTTATATTAAAGGAAAAAAATCCAAACCATCATGGCCCTGTGTGAAAAGTGATTGCCCCCAAAACCTTACTAAACTTGCTTGGGCCACCCTTAGCAGCAACAACTGCAACCAAGCGCTTTGCGTATAACGCAGGTAATGAGGCTTTTTATAGCGCCCTGGAGGAATTTTTGGCCCACTCATCTTTGCAGAATTGTCCTAATCAATCCAGTGTACGTATAGAGGGTTTTCTAACATCAACGGCCTTTTAAATTCATACCACAAATACACCTCACTAGGATCAGGTCAGGACGTGGCTGGCTAGGGCTCACCCAAAGTCTTCTATTTTGCCTTTCTTCAGCCATTCGGTGGTGGACTTGCTGGTGTGTTTAGGATCATTGTCCCGTTGCAGAACCCAAGTTCGCTTCTAGCTTGAAGCATTACGACAATAGATGGTCTGGACATTCTCCTTCAGGACTCTCTGGTAGACAGCAGAATCCATAGCTCCTTTACCACGGCAAGTCTTCCAGGTCCTGAGCAGCAAACAGCCCAGACCATCACACTACCACCACCATATTTACTGTTGGTATAATGTTCTTTTATGAAATGCAGTGTTCCTTCTAATGCTGCGAGATATACTTGACACACACCTTCCAAAGATATTCGGCCTTTTGTCTCATCGGGTCCATAGGTAATGTTGTCCCCAAAAGTCTTGGGGGATCATCAAGATGTGTTGTGGAGAGAAATTGAGACGAAGCTTTGATGTTCTTTTGCTCAGCAGTGGTTTTCTCCCTTTGGAACTCTGCCACATGCAGGCCTTTTTTGCCCAGGGCCCTTTCCTCTGATGGTGGAGGCATGAACGGCTGACCTTAACTGAGGCAAGTGAGGCCTGCAGTTCTTGGACGTGTTGAGGGTCTTTGTGACCTCTTGATGAGTCTCGCTACATCTTTGGGGTAATTTTGGGTGCCGGCCACTCCTTTGGGAAGGTTGGTTCACCACTGTTCCTTGTCTTCGCTATTTTGCATAATGGTCTCACTGTGGTTCGCTGATTCCCAAAGCTTTGGAAATGGCTTTATAACCCCTTTCCAGACTGATAGATCTCAATTACTTTCTTTCAATTGTTCCTGAATCTCTTTGGGTCTCGCATGAGTGTGTAGCTCTTAAGGATCTCTGGTGGAACCTTACTGTGACAAGGCAGCTCCTGACTTAAGTGATGCCTTGATTGTAAAACAGGTGTGAGGCAACAATCAGGCTGAATGGGGCTAGAGAAATTGAACTCAGGTGTGGACAACCACAGTTATAGTAGGCTGTTTTAACAAGGGGGCAATCACTTTTTCACACAGGGCCATGATGGTTTGGATTTTTTTCACCTTTAATAATAAACACCTTCATTTACAACTGTATTTTGTGTTTACTTGTGTTGTCCTTTGACTATTGTTTAAATTGAATTTGATGTTCAAACACTTAAGTGTGACAAACATGCAAAGGAATATAGGAAATGAGGAAGGGGGGCAAACACTTTTCACACACCACTGTATATGCACAGAGAACATTTCTCACCTTAGCTTGTTCATCTTGCCAGTTCAAGTGGTTTAGTTTCTCAGTAATGTAGTTAAAAATGCAAGGTCAAGTGTCCACTCTGTAGAACTCTAGCAGCGAGACGAGATTAGTCCGCTTCTTTCACTAATAAACACTTGAAATTAGTAAAATTATCTGTCAGTAGAATGAGAACATTTTAAGCTCGAGCTGTATAAAAGTTGTGCCAAAAAACAAGAAGAAAACTGTCCCCAAGTTCTTTGGTTTTTTGTCTGTAAACGACGGGTTACTGATGTAACCCCTGTTCCTTAGAAGGCAAATCGTTAAACGTTGCATTTAGCAGTATGGGAACGCCTTTGTGGGACCGTATCTGAAGCTTGTGTAAAATAACATGCCTCTACTTATAGGGATGTGTGGCGCAGTTGGTAGAGTGGGTTGTCCACTAAGTAGGCTGGTGGTTGGAGTCCCCGCCCGGTGACCCATATTCTAGTGTCTTGGGCAAGACATTGAACCCAAGTTGCTCCCCGGCTAGCACCTTGAAGGTGAGTCTGCTACCATTGGTGTGTGAATGGGTGAATGAGACACAGTGTAAAGGCACATTATAAGTGCACATTTACCATTTACTTATAGGCCTGCCAGGATCAGGTGACGTGGCAATTGTGGCGCATGATATATATAGGCACCTTTCAAAGGGAACTGAGCTGCATTTAGAGGTTGGAACGTGGAATACCTATCACTCGACATACCGATGGTAATGGTCTGTTCAAAATACCCAAACCTCATGGTAGGCAGGACACACAGGGAGCGGGGAGGAATGAATATCCAGGCTGTAATAACAAATGACCATGTGAGGTATAGACCAACCTGCAGCCGAACACACACATCCCAGCAAGGAAACCCCCTTTGGACAAAGCCTCTCTGACAATCCCAGTAGAGAGATGCACCGCTTTGACACAGCATCACTTTTCCTGTCGCTGCCAAAGCAGACTAGTAGTTGCTCTGACTTACGCCACTGGCCGGAGCGTGGACGTAAGTACAGAGAGCGCTTTACTGGACACAGCGCTGGTGCACCTCTCTTGTTCTGGTCAGAGGACAGAGGGAGGGGAGAAAGCCTGCAACACCACAGGGTGGGCAGCCAATGTAGTGCACTTTAGGAATATTAACCGCCTAGGATGACAGGAAGGACTTGGCTTTCATGCTAACTCACTCCACAGAGGGACTGCAGTAGAACCTTTTTCTCTGTATATGCACAGAGAAAATATTCATCTTGACTTGAAATGCTTTTAAAGCGTACTTTATCACCTCTATAATAGTCCTACTACCTTTATAGCTGTTCATAGTTCAAATCTGGTTTAGTTTCAGTAAATGTACAGTAATGACCAAAAGGTAGGCAAGGTGAGGGTCCACCTAAGTCTCTAGCAAAGGTAAGCCTTGCTTTGGACGCATGGACTCTGCTCTCACCCTAAAAGTGACAAAAAACCCAAGTAAAAACTCTTCCCTCTGCTGAGCCATCGGATTTCTGTGTGTAGCAGCAGTGCCACCATGTTCAGCTGATATCTCCCTCCGCATAGCACCCTTGAGTATCCCGCGCTGCTTGGCTTTGGAGCGGATGCTGTTCATGATTTTCACAACAGGAGTCATCACGGGTCCAAAGATATCACTTCTGCTACATAACACCTTTTGTGGCCAGTGGTTAGTTATCAGGTAGCTTTGTGACATGTAGGTAAAGTGTGTCTCCACATTGTGGTTGCGGGAGCCACAGTCGACGCGACAAATTAAACGCGACCGAGGTTTCTTACACAGTAGTAAAAAAGAACTCTTCCCCTCCCATTCACTGTGAAAATTAGAATTTCTTTCTTTTTTTCGCCATGTTTTTGGGCAAGAAACCGAGTGTCCAGCCCGTCTGCACTGTGCCCTCTAGCTTACTCTCCCATCGACCTTTTGAATCCATATCTTTTCAACTCCAATATGGGAATAAAAATTTGACAGTATAAAAATAATTACATTTAATTAGAAATGCATATCAAATTTTAGACGCAGCTCACAGTAGAGTTGTAGTTATTTTTTAGAATAGGGCTGCAGGCTTACTCATGTGGTCTTTTGGGGGTCACCTGGGCAACCGCGGTTGGCTACCCCCCTGGTACTGCATTTACTATGGTGTGTGTGTGTGTGTGTGTGTGTGAGAGTGGAGGTGTGAGAGAGAGAATGTTGTCACCAGTTGAGCCAAAAAAAAAAAGAAAACTGTCTCAAAGTTTTTTGTCACGAAAAGCTGCAGCGCCTCTTCTCTCTCTCTCTCTCTCTCTCTCTGATACGCATGGGCGGAAGAGTGAGTGTGGTGGAGGTGGAGGACGTTGAGTGGTTCGCCGCTTTACAAACGCGGTTTGCGCATGAAGCTCTTTGACAGTTTTTTCTTTAATTGTTTGGAAAGTCCAGCTGTTGCTTTATAAGTGGTTGGTGGAAACTCTTGAGAGTTGGTGGAGGGTGAGCGTGGATGGCTTGGCTCGAGGCAAATGAGGGGAGAAGTTATCTCCCCGCCATGCGCCAGGTGTGTGCCGCTAATGGAGAACAGGTGGAGGAGATCTGCTAGCGTGGGAGAGCTGGATCGGGTATGAGAACATCCACTCGCCTCCGGCATGGACAAAGCTGTGGGCATCTTCCTGAAAAGGCAATACCTTTGACACGCAGTGTAAAAGTGTGGTAGAGCTATGAACCGCTGGACATTACCCCCTCTACCAGGAGTGATTTCAACGGGCCCCCTTGTGGGAGACGGGCCAATAGTGGAGGAGCTGTCTGATTGGCAAATGGCCCCATAATCCCACCTCCCCGCCGAAAAAGACCCACACGCTGTGAAACACAGCCCTGTGCTTTCTGGAGACAAGTGTATATGTGACTATATGTATACATGACTATTCCAGCAACAATAATGATGCACACAACGATCTTGTCCAAGCCTGGCAGAGCAGTTACAAGTGGAGAAAGTAACCCCACACAACCGGCAAAACAGAAGTACCAACAAGACGGAATGTTGATGATAAAAAATCCTAAAATGGACAGAAAGGGAAACGGATGGAAAAAGGTGGAGTACCCATCGCAAACATGATGATAGATGCCGAAGACCTCGAAGCCTGGAGTAGGGATGGATTTCAGGAGATGAATCTATGGAGGAGGAGGAGGCAGCAAGAACAACGTAGGTTTTTAACCGCCCACAAGACCAAATGTGCAAGTATGACACCCAAGAACAGATCAACCGGTTCCTGAAAGTGGACTAAAGGAAAACTAAACGCTATACTGACCAACTTCTTCCCGGACAGGAGGGTCTCGTTAATCCCGCACAGCACTCCTTAGGGAGTAATGCCCCAGGAGATCTACTGATTGAAGAAATGGGCAGCAATCGCGAAGAAGTGAACTGTTATGTGATTTTTGAATGACTAAGGGTTTGTGGCTTTAGGGAATTGTTATTAGTATTAGTATTATTATGATGATGTTAATATTTATTTTCTAATGGGTCTTTTTTATTTAAGAGGGAATCTCTCTTTGGTGAGATCTGATGGGGGTTCCTTTTTATCTTTTTTCTTTCTTTTCCTCTCCTTCTCCTTCTTCTATCTCCCCCTTCTCTTTATTGCTTTAAATGGGAGAAGATGTTCTGGCAAAAGTGTTCATATATGTGAGGTACCAAAGGAATTTTTGGTGTGAATAAAGTTTCTGTTAAAAATCAAAAAATCTCTGTCTCTCTCTCTCTCTCTCTCTCTCACACTCACACACACACACACACACACACACACTTCATAATGAAAAACATTCTCTGATAAGGAAATGCAAAGGTATCATTTCTAATCCATGTCAAAATAAAAGTATCGACCCAAAAAACATTAATTACCTTTTACAATTCTGAGGAAATGAGAGATTTTAAAACACAGGTAGACATTTTACTCTTCAGTTTAATCTATTAGCTAGTGTATAAACATATACATGCTTTTTCTTCTTCTCTCTTTTCTAGCCATAGTGAGTAAATGGGGATACAACATTATGTGCCAAGAGCTCACAGAGCGGATTTTAAAACTTTATATAAAAAAAAATTCGACAGAAGAGAGAAATAGTTTGTATAGATTGTAACCTTAATTTGAAGGTCTAGGTCAAAGGTCAAAAAAAAGATACATATTCTAACTCTATATCTAGGTCAAAGGTCATGATCATAAAAAATATATATAGTTATGTTAAATGGGATACATACATTACCATACTTCCAACCGCTATATAGTTTTCCACTTTACCTGAACGGCCATGTAGGTTCCCATCTGTTACGGATAAACATAGACACACTTTTCTAACACTCTGAGGTAAATGGTAATGTGTACTTATATAGCGCTTTTTATCCAAAAGCGCTTTTACACTGTGTCTCATTCACCCATTCACCCATTCACACACACCAATGGTGGCAGAGGCTCATGCAAGGGGCTTAGCTTGCCATCGAGAGCAACTTGGGGTGAGTCTCTTGCCCAAGGACACTTCGGCATATGCAGTCACCGTGAATCGAACCGCCAACCCTAATCGATTGACAAATCGATGGACAACCCACTCTACCATTAACTGGCTTCACAGGCCAGCATACCTGAAACGCCAGTGTGTAACACTATCCAACCAAAATAATGCATTACACACACGTGCACGCATAGATAAACGCATTCATAATGCAACCGGTTTTAAAAAAGTGAAGCATCCCTCTAGGTTTTAATACTCTGTACTTAGATCAACGTGGTGTGAGCTTACAACATGAGCGGATGCCTGTCCTAACGGTTTAAAAAGCTCACCTTTTTGGGAAGAATAGAAAAATGTTAGAACATGAAAAGATTCAATATTGTGTAATGTCAACCGGATGTACAGACGGGTTTTTTCGAGCAGAAAAAAGGAACCGCTTTGTTTTTCAAGTTCTCGTCCCCTTCACATAGAATATGAAGCACTCCTCGAGTCAGGCCTAAGTCAAAGGTCAACACCATAAAACCCCCGCTCTGATGCATCTCCACACACAACCACACACACACACACCCTACAATAATAATTCAGCATGCATACTCTAACCATCTATAAAAGTCCAGCACTTCGTAAAGTTTGAACATCGGGTAAAGTTCAATAGAATTTCCAGAGTCTATCCTTCACTACTTCCAGACACCATGGATTTCTCAGCAGGTAAGAATAAAGTGTATTTTTAATCAATTAAATAGTTAAATATAAATTGGAAATACAAATGTTTATGTAATTATCCAATTGATACAATGATTATGATATAAACTTAGAACTAATCTTTCTGGAGTACAAAAATCATCATCCTTTTCTGGGTCATATGTAATCTGGTACTGTACTCTTCTATCTAAAATTTAAATATTCATTACATTTATATACAGTGTAAGACTGAGCAGTTTTCCATCTGATTCTATAGTGTATAGGTAATTAAAATGTGTTCTCTTAGATCTAAGCGTAGTGATTCAAAAATGGAAATGTTAAGCATATGTTTTATTTGTTTTAATTGTTTTATAGACAGCTTGGTTATTATTTGATGATGAGATTCCCCCAAAACAACCGGGCTATGACTTTTGAATCTGAGCTCCACACGAAGTCAAGTAACATAAAATTATAACGTTTCATGCTGTAAAAGTCTTGCATACGCGAATATAACATTGTTTGTATCATATCTAGAAGTTGAGGGAAATGTGACTAACAGTGCTTACAGCGGAGATATTTCAGGTGAGTTGATGTATATTTTACCTTCTATTTAACCAGCACTAAAAAATAAATAATTAAATAAATAAATAAACAAAAGCTCTTTCACATGTTCTGGTGACTTATAGATACGAGTGATGTGCAATAGATTACCAAGAGGAAATCATCTGGAAACCGACATTCAACAAGACATCATCGAACTACAACAGATCTGTGCAGTGGTGGCGTGAATTCTTCAAGCAAAGACTGATTTATTGGAAAACTTTGACAGATTGGATTATACACACTTGAACCGGGTCGAGGTACAGATTTTGTCCCTTTACTGTACAGCACACTTGAAAAATGTGAATAGATGTCTCTACAGTGAACATAAAGTTGATTAGAAAATTGTCTGATAGTTATGGCTTAGGAAACCCACTTCCTGGAAATGCATTTCGGATATAGAGACTAAAAAAAAAAAAAAGAGAACCTAAAAATTCTCCATTATCACATGATTTTATGATGGAAACCAGAGTTTTCAAATGGTCTGTTATATCATGATTCGTACACACCCTGAACCCATGTATAACTGAAGTTTATCAACCAGCTGAACTAAAAGTTTAATCTCACACAATTCAAGTCATTAGTGAGAGACCTAACCAGAGTACAAATGACGCCTTATGAAACACATCGGTGACGCCAAACAATATATTTTCTAAATGAAATCATTGTCTGCTGTTAGAGTTACATAATAACCTAAATGAACACGGTCATTCAGTACACTAAAACCCCGATCTAATCGGGATGCAGTCAATCCAGTTGAATGAAAATTTAAGATCGCCAGACCAGAGCAATACTCAAAATGAAAACCCGAGTTTTAAAATTCCCCAGTCAAACTGTATCAAGTACGCCGTGACGCCGACCTACATATTTTTCGAATTAAATCTACCGCCTGTTACAGCTAAGCAAAATAACCTTAATCGAACAAAGAGAATCTATGCAGATAAATCCATGTTTAATAGACGTGGTGAATCAAATCACGAAAAATATGTCATTATCTCCCGTTTTTTCCAGAATATCGCCAACTCCAGAAAACGCCAGGAACCTAGGACCGCTATCTTCTCATGATATGATACAATTTAACTTAATCAAAGTCTTATGAGGATAAATGACAGTCTGGTTAACTTAATCGAAAACCCCTACCAATATTGCACAAAAATTCGAAACGTATAATGAGTAATAACCATCCAATGAAAACACACACTCGCCTTAATATCCAAGATTCCTAAATGAAAACACACACTCAGCCTCGGACATATCCAAGATTCTCAAATGGAAACATACACTTCGATATCCAAGATTCTCAAATGGAAAAACAATACACTCACACGCATGGTGATGGATTAGATCCCAATATTAGAATAATTAATCGGGAAAAGATTCAACAACACTGAGATTAGGGAGAGAAGAGAATTTTCTTCTATCGCTAACGCTGACAGTTTTGCAGATTTTAATGATAAAATTTTTAGAGATTTTAAACAGTGTGATTGAAATCGCTAACAATTTAATTTCTGTTATGATGTAGTCACCGCTGAAAATTAGAGGTGATACGATCAATGTGTCATCACGCTGCTCAATTAGACAATGGTGTCATCGATTTACGCTCTTTCTGACCATGCTCGAAAAATGCAGTTCAGAGTAAACGCGGAAATTTTTACCGAGCAATACCCTTGAAATAGTCGCCCAATCGTCCACCACCTCGCGGGTGGTGGGAATTAGACGAAGATAGTCCATATATTCAAATCAGAAACCATAATGGAAGAAAAATGAACTATCTATACATTTTTCACAACAGAGACAACATGTGCTTCGCCTTTGTGTACAGCCAACTTTTGAATCGTGAAAATGATTTTGAAACCAACAAATCGCTAGAAAATTACTACACGATGTGGGATTATCCGTGTAAATGACGTGGTCAGCTTCGCTGACGTATCGAGATTTGAAAGACATTTGAATTGTAAAATTGTAACGACACTGTTCTGCTAGCAAGCCGATACCCTTCTTTCAAACTAGCAAGACTTCCCTACCTAAAAACTATTTACTTGTTTTTGCATGATAACCACTATTATGGGGTTAAAAGTATCATAGACTTTAGGAACAAGTCATGTTTGTCATTTCTGCCATTCAGGTTTGACGCTTTTATGGAAACATAAATGCTTTATAGCTGTAACGCTTTGTCACGCATTGTTACAAACACCCTAAGAATGTTACTAAATGTCCAGAGTGTCAGACTGTGTAGCTCACATTACTTTGCTCTCGAGGCATAAAGCAAAGATTCAATCACAAGAAGCAAATATTCTATGTGTGAACGTGATTCTACTGGGCGTAAATGTAAGCGCCAAGTGATACGGATAAACCTTCTAATCGCGGAGAATCAATAAAAGATGTGCACATTCAAATGTATACTCTATCGGCCAAAACTCCGGCGAGGATATCGGTATAGATGTTTTGTTAACAGAGGGCCAGGAAAGAAAGCGATAATAATGGATTATGTGTTTTTACGCATTTCGAGACTAGGTATGGTATAAAACAGGTTCACATGTAGCTAATTTCATGCTGTATTGATTTTAAGGAGAGGAGTGGTTGAGCAAGGGGATGATTGGCGCTAGTGCCTTTTTTAAAAAGTTTCGTG
>CM022756.1:13608036-13613036 GCA_012411365.1 Ameiurus melas
AGCCCAACTGTTTATTATTTTTTCTAGAACTTATTTTTTAAGCACGTAAACTGGTCCTTAAACTGAAATATGTGTTTGAATGATTAGGATTATAAAACACACACACACACCACACACACACACTGTCATGATTTCCCCTCATAGTAAGCGCTGTAGTATGCAGAGTGCTCAGAAACCTGAAGCGAGAGCACTTTTCTGGGTTTTCAGAGACCTTGACTTTGTTTACATTTGACACATGCATCTGTGATTTCTGTCCTGTCTCTGCCTCTGTATTTTCATTGGTTGTTTCCTGTATGTGTCATCATTGTTCTCAGCTGTCGATTACGTTTGTTATTGAAACCCCTCATGTATCTATGTATCTCATGAAGTACTGAGTGTCATCACTGTACCAAGCATTTGTACCGTTCCTCGTTTCGCTTCATGGTCTTTGATATTGTTTCTCATGACATACTTTTATGTTTATGCCCGTTTGCAGATCACCTGACCCATTACCTGTTTCTGACCACGCTTTTGTTTCATTATTTGAATTTGTCTCCCTGTCTCTCTTTAATAAAAGCTATTATCTGCAATTGCGCATGGTCCTAACCTCCATTCACGTGACACACACAAACACTTCACACAACCATAATAAATTTGGTCCAGATTGGGGTTTTATATATGATCTTGAAAACTTCCTGGAAAATTAAACTTAAGAAACACTACTAGTAAAGATAAAGTCTGTATATGTAGTCTAAGCAGGTGGATTTCTCTTAGCCTTGTGAGTCACAACCAGAACACTGCTGCAGGAAAAGCTGTGAGGTTTGTCACTGTGTGCATTTTGTGTGTGAATGTCAGGTGACTACTACAGAATGACTACAAAAGATGTGCAAATTCTAAACCTTTGCAGGAATCTGACCTAATGCAGTAAATCTGTCAGACCAGACCAGCACTCATGAGCAACAGCCGATGTGTTAGTCGTTGTTTCAAACACAGTGTTGAGTTGCTGAGTCACTCTAATGAAGGTGGTGGTGCGGCGACTCAGCTCCTTCAGCCTGCAGCTCCACGTAGGTGCAAGTTAAGGCGTGGTAAACTCCACCCAATACGTCCTTCACAGTGTCCTCCACTGGCCCTTTATAGGACACCTCCACTGTCTTACCCTCAGACGCCCTGCATCCATGACAGAGAGAGAGAGAGAGAGAGAGAGAGAGAGAAAGAGAGAGAGTTTGAGAGTTTTTTTTTTTTAATCATTTCCAGGGACCAAGACAACATGAATAATAGAATATATCTGTATGCATGCTGCCTGATATCCTGCATGATAACATTAAACATGTTAAAACATGGTGTAATGACTACATCCTGATTTTTTTCTCTCCCTGTACTCAGTACTCTGCCGGTCTTTTCTCTCACCTGTACTCTGCTACTCCTCCTCGCGTGCTTCTTCATGGCAACGTATCGGGCTCATGCCATAGAACAGTTTGTACTTTTACCGTTTTTTCTCAATGGTCTCACCCCCGCTCTCAAGTGACCTGCCAACATTCCACCTAGCATCACGAAGTCCGCTCCTGCACCTGTCCATCACACAACACAGCTGTCAATCAAATATAGTTCAGAGAATATTAGACACATGGAGCACAAAATCCATGAATATAGGTAGAGAAATGTAAGTGGTGTTTCTTCTTGGCTTTGTTGGTTCTGAAAGTTGTCAGAAGTTGCTTTTGTAGCCTCCCATTCTATATTCTCACTTTTGCTTGGCATTTGAGAAGGCAGTTGTGCGCCACATTCATAGTGGTCCAGAGCACTCTGTTCCTTAACCACAGTATACAGTAAGGTGATAATGCATCAGTCCTCTGATTTAGGGCAAGTCTAAATTTGTAAACCAATTTATCCAGTTTCAGCAGCCTAGAGACAGAAGACGGGCATCCATCCAATTCCACTGTTTGCATGACAACCGTGGCATTTTCCAAGACCTTTTCCCCACTTTGGTTTATAGATGTAAAACAATATTGTGATGGTGTTGAGTCACACTAAACACTACCTTGTGATTTCTTTGGGGGTTTCTGAATGTAGAAATAGCCACACAGCTTTCATCTGGAGAATGTTGATATGCTGTTAAAGTTCACAGCTGAATTGCCTCACTTAGATCTTCGGTCTAAAGCCCGCAGATATACTCTCTCCTACACCTGCTGGGTGGCATCTCTTACAAAAATCGCTCTTGAATAGGACACCCACATTCATGCCCCAAAGAGGAAAGCGTGTGCTAACAAAGCCTCAATAGTGAGCACAGTCTCTGGTCTCCATCACTAACACATGTCTTACGTGTCATGGCTGAAAGTAGGAGTTGCTAGCACCATGTGGTCTTACCCTAGACAAACAAAGCCTGTGCATGGCAGCCTGCCCACTTGAAGTTCCTCAGATGCAGCCACATCACACATGTTCTGACATCTCCACTAGAGGAGTGGAGATGAGCCCAGTGGCCCAGTATCTAGAGATGGGCATTATTCAATAATATTCTATTTGAACATTTGAGCTCATAAAAATATATTTGTTCATTTAAATGAAGTTTAATGAGAAAGATGTGATTTTTATTAATCATTAAGATTTTGTCACCGTTTCAGAACAAGCTCATAATTAACTTCTATCCACAACAAGGTTTATTTTAGTTGAAAACATTACGCAATGTCTGTAAACAAGACAGTACAGAACACAAGTATTTAAGCTCACACAGAGCGAAAAACAAATGCTAATGAAGCACACAGCCCCAATTAACATAAAGAACCAACATAAACACTTGGTTATCATGTTTATATTGTTTCACATGTTCTTGTTGAGAAAAACAATCATACAGTATCCACATGTTCGGGTGAAAGTCGGCTCCTTAGTCTGTTAACAATTAGGCCAGCTGTGGAGACAATGTGCGTCACCAGCACAGATGTTGCAGAGACACACAATTACTGGCTTGCTAAACAGCCAAGTTTCTTGAAGCACTTTGTACTTTCTGTCCACCAATGAATCGGAAAAACAACCACCACGTGTTAAGCTGTGGCTTTAGCAAACGTGTATTAAGTCACTGAGAAAACCTGATTGGAAAAATTATGGTCCTGAACGTTGGTTTATGTTTGGCAATGCCTCCTGTCAGTCATGTAATAGACACTATACTCTACAGCGCCACCCAATGCGTTTAGTTAGAACTGTGAGGTTTAGTTTGGGTGCTCAGTATTTAACAAGTGAAATTCGGCCTAGTATTTTTACTTTTCAAATAATTATTGCACCCCTACCGAAGTATCCATCACTGACACAAAAAGATATCAGAGTGCTCCGAATATCCGTTACGCTACGTCGACACAAACGTATACTGTATCTGAGGCACAGCTGCCAAAATATCAAGAGAGCCTCTCGAAATCATTCTCGACGGAGAGAGACACAGACAGAAAGAAGAGCGTGACTTTCAGAGCAGGATTACAGTGTAATCTTTACTAAGTAAGGAATAAAACATGACGAGGTGGTGTGATGGGGGTACACTTCAAAACTGAATTACTTTTATCTTCCTGAAGTATTCCATTGACACCACATCCCAAAGAGTTTTATTTCTGTTATACCACAGGAATTGTCTCTGTTTATTATAAATCTGTTTACTGTTGGACTTCCATACAAGTCCACCATACAAGTCCTGTGAATGAAGGCTGTTACTATAGAAGCGATAATCTGACAAACCATACTTCGACATAATACAGAAATAAACTACAGAATTATCACGAAAGCCAAACCTGGGTCCCATTTTTTTATTACCTCTATGCATTCTGGGTGCTTCGCTGCAAACTCTTTCCAGTCGTCTACGCAGTAATGTTTGTGGGCCGGCAGTGAAAGAAGTGAGAACTGGAGCAAAACAGTGGATTAGTTAACCTTCTTTTGAAGTTCATGAGATTAAGTCTGCTTTAACCCAGAACAAATAAATGACTTTCTGTTAACAACAATGATCTTATTGTCAAACATTTATTTTCAAACATTGTAGAGTTCTCACACAGGAAGTGCGTTAACACTCGTGCCAGAATGCAGCGCACCGGCCATCTCAAAGGTTCCAACCCGTGTCCATGTTTAGCGATGATGGGAATACCTCTGTAACTGCCTTTTTGAGTTTGCGGAAGAAGTAAAGCTGCGCATCAGATCCACCTAACAAACAAGAGTATAAAGAAAGAAGATGGAGAATGTAAGAGAGAGAGAAACGCGCAACGTGTGATGAAAACTGTATCTTTTGACAATCAGCCATTTTAAATGCATGTATAATTTAGACGATTAAGGCAATATGCTGTTGCAAATGTACATGAATTAAATAGACACCCTTGTACCTCACTACGGGACTTGGCGTGCTGCGTTTGGGGCCGGAGCAGCACATCCTTAAACTCGAGTTTGATGTCGATTCTCGATACGAGGCATGGCTGCTGTTACTGTATCTGTGTGTGTGTGAAAACAGAATCTCTGCTCTGTGTAGCAGTGTGTCCTTTGTGCCTCCTATTTGTTTAAACAGATAGGAAAACTGTCTCACGCTCCTGCTGGAAAGAATGAGAAGTGGAAATGTGTCATGTTTTGTACATGTCAGAAAGCAAAGAGGCTAAAGCTTCCTGTCCATTCAAAAAGAAATTCTTTGAAATGTTTCATATTGGGATGTGTGAAAATATCCTCAAGATGCACTCTATATACTCTACCGGTCAAAAGTTTGGGTCACTCAACTGAAATGTTTCTCATGATCTTACAAATCTTTTGATCTGAAGGTCTGGCCTGGTCTGCACTTATATAACGCTTTTTTAACCTTGGTGGTCATGCAAGGCACTAACTTGCCATTGGGAGCAACTTGGGGTTCAGTGTCTTGCGTTGTGTGGAGTCATGTGGAGTCATGTGGAGTCATGTGGACCGGGAATCGAACCACCAACCCTACGAGTGGACAACCCACTCTACCACCTGAGCCCTACAAAATGTTTATTTAAACGGATGACTTGGAGCGAAATGTTAAGAACAGCAGCCAATAA
>CM022756.1:13620536-13640536 GCA_012411365.1 Ameiurus melas
ACTAATCCCCCGAGTCCCCACAAACCAAATAAAAATAAATCATTATTTAAAACACCAGAAACAAATTTATTGCCATCAGTAGATTTTTTTTGCCTAGAAATAGAGAAATGTAAAGAAAGGAGAGAAATATAAATGTAAGAATCTGTTCCTCTTCCTAAATATATTCTGCTTCCTCCATAAAGGATTTTTTTTATTTGCATCTGTTTTAAATTTGTATTCACATACTTCACACGTGGTTAAAGTGCACATCTTCAGATTTAAATAAAGTGTATTTTTATACATTTCTGAACATGTATGGATAGCGTTCTTTCATCTCAGATATATTTCTAAGATAAGAAACATATTGTCACTACATGATGCAGAAATACTGGTTCATGCATTCATCACATCTAGATTAGATTACTGTAATGCCTTACTGTCTGGATGTTCCAGTAGGAATATAAATAAACTCCAGTTAGTCCATAATGCAGTTGCTAGAGTCCTTACTAGAACTAGAAGATACGACCACATCACCCTGATCTTATCCACACTGCATTGGCTCCCTGTAAAATCTCGCATTAAGTTTAAAATACTTTTATTAACCTATAAAGCACAACACGGTCTCGCACCACAATATCTAAGAGACCTTCTGGTTTTATATGATCCACCACACCTACTCAAATCAAAAGGTGCAGGCTATTTGACATTACCTAGAATAGTGAAGTCTACAGCAGGGGGAAAAGCCTTCGCTTATAGAGCCCCACAGTTTGGAACAGTCTTCCTATTAGTGTTCAGGACTCAGACACAGTCTCAGTGTTTAAGTTCAGGCGTAAAACATATTTGTTTACTCAAGCTTACCCTGACTAGATTATATCGCACTACTTCACAATCCTAATCGTTTTTCTCCCTCTCTCTCTTTTTGCCGAGCCCCCACCGAATTTATGGAGATATTGCGGATCCAGATCCTTCTGCCTCTGGATGAGCCCAAATCTCCTGCTGGGACTACGCCGCTGCCCTAAGGCCATACATACTTCTCATTTTCACATTATCTGTGTTACTTTAACATTATCTGTGTTACCCAGATGAGGATGGGTTTCCCTTCTGAGTCGGGTTCCTCTCAAGGTTTCTTCCTCAAAAAACATCTTAGGGAGTTTTTCCTTGCCACCTTCGCCATTCCATTTGTTTTATAGCTGTTTGTCTCTGTTTATCTGTTTCTGACTGTTTATACCTGTTTTTTATTTCTGTAAAGCTGCTTTGAGACAATGACTATTGTAAAAAGCGCTATACAAATAAAATTGAATTGAATTGAACATGTAGAAATTACAACACTTTATACACAGCCTCCATTCCATGGTATCATAATATTTGGGACATTGAGCTGCACAGGTGTTCGAGATTATTCAGGTGTGTTTAATTGCTTCATTAGTGCAGGTATGAGAGAGATTTCAGCATCTATTCTTTATTCCAGACTTTTGGTCACCTTTAGAGTCTTCTTTTACTGTTCGTCAACATGAGGACCAGAGTGAGGGTGAAAGTCAAGGACACATTATAAGGCTGAGACACAAGAATAAATCAGTTAGAGACATTGGCCAAACTTTAGGCTTACAAACATATCAACTGTGTGGAACATTATTAAGAAGAAAGAGAGAACGGGTGAGCTTAGTAACTATAAAGGGTCTGGTAGGCCAAAGAAGATCTCCACAGCTGATAATAGAAGATTCTCACCATAATAAAGAAAAATCCTCATACACCAGTCTGACAGATCAGACACACTCTTCAGGAGGCAGGTGTGGATTTGTCAGTGAATAATGTCTGCAGAAGACTTCATGAACAGAAATACAGAGGCTACACTGCAAGATGCAGATCACTAGTTCTCCACAAAAACATGATGGACAGGCCAGTTTACTGAAAAGTACTTAAAGGAGCCTGCAGAGTTCTGGAAAAAGGTCTTGTGGACAGATAAGACCAAGATGAACTTGTATTAGAGCGATGGCAAGAGCAGAGTGTGGAGGTGAAAAGGGACTGGACAAGATCCAAAGCATACCACCTCATCTATAAAACATGGTCCTGTACGACTGCCTCAGGTACTGGCTCACTCATCTTCACTGATAATGTAACTGCTGATGGCAGGAGCACAATGAATTCTGAGTGCTGTTATTTACACATGGTAAAACTCAGGGGTATAAAATACTCATTATTAAAGAGTATGTGCACTAACCTAGTTTGAGTACAAATTTAAAATTGTGGGTACAGAGGCAAATAAAAAATATATGCTTCATCCCAAACATTATGTATCTAATTTCTCTACTCACAGTTCTCCACAAATCTGAAAAATAAAAGTCCTTAAAGTGTCACAAACTCAGATGTAATTACCGTCTTCCACTCTCTGTCTCTGCAGTTCCAAAAAGAGAAAAAAAGTTCATATTAGAGATTAG
The DNA here is from genome assembly GCA_012411365.1 of Ameiurus melas. Lineage (NCBI taxonomy): Eukaryota > Metazoa > Chordata > Actinopteri > Siluriformes > Ictaluridae > Ameiurus > Ameiurus melas. The sequence goes on from CM022756.1 coordinate 13,622,951, forward strand.
ACATACTTGTAGGATAATGTTTAATACACTTATTTTCCATTGTGTGAGTTGTGTGTTGAATAAAACCAACAAGTTCACTTTATTTAACTTTGTTTCTATAATACATTTTATAGACAGTAGAAATGTGGTGTTTAACACATGCATGAGGTCATATGTATAATATTATATACACTATATGGACAAAAGTATGTGGATACCTGACCATCACACCTATATGAGCTTGTTGGAAATCTCATTCCAAAACCATGGGCATTAATATGGAGTTGGCATTGCACATTATGTATGTATGTATGTATGTGTATGTATGTGTGGTGTATGTGTATGTATGTATATGTATGTATATATATATATATATATATATATATATATATATATATATATATATATATATATATATATATATATATATATATATAATATACAGCTCTGTGCTTGATTTTTTACACCTGTTATATAATGTGTGTGACTGAAACACCTGAAGTCAGTAATGGTAGGGGTGTCCACATACTTTTGGCCATGCAGTGTATTTTAGAGCTAGTGTCATATGTAAAGATGATAATTCATGTCAGTAATTTATGTGTATTTACTGTAATTAATTTCAGACCACACACACACACACACACCATTTCTTTTTATGTCTAGACCAGCGTTTGCCAACCTTCTTGCAGTCAGGGCCTCCTATCAAAGTAAAAAACAAATTGTGGCACCCTACATAAACACTAATGCTAGACAGCGTTAAGCCTGGTTTATACTCGACATATCCGCAATTAGGACAAAACACACGCATGTGAATGACTTTGAGCAAACTCTGTGAATCTTCGAGGCATCTCTACATTCATCAGTATCTTCACAAATATACAGTCACTACACTACACCTTCAGACAGTGATTAAACCTCATTCTTTTGTCTTTATAGAGACATTCACATTGATGGGCGGTCATACAGAGTGATCATTCTGTAATATCTTTCTTTTGTCTCTATACATAAAGAGACATTTGCACTGATGGGTGAACATAATGATTTTGTAAATGTGAGAAATAGAGGTGCACTGATACTAAATTTCTCAGCCGATACGATAACCGATTAGTGATATCGGCCGATACCCATACCGATAGTTGGGTGGTTCTGCCTTTTATGCCTTCTTTAAAATGAATAATATTTAATTCTACAATTCTGAAGAAAATGCAAATAAAAACATTATTCTGTCCATTTCTACAAGTAGTTTCACAGTAACTGGTCTCATAAACAGAAAACACATTACTCTAATTAACATTAACACATGAACTAAATTCTGAAGATTAAATTAAGATTTTTTAACTTATTGAATGTTATTAATTCATATTAACATTGACTGAAATCTAAAAAGCCTCCTGTTAGTCTCACATTCACTCTCCACAAACACAAGCATTTCTACTTCATCACTGAACATCAAACTGGTCATATATGATATAAACTTTTTTATATAAAACATTAACTAAATATGAAATATTCTACTCTACAAATATATTTTTCTGTGCAGTATATACTTTTTTCAGCTTCTTCATTTAAATCTTTTAACAGTGTACTGGCCCTTTAAATCAGCGCGAGCAGCTCGAGAAACTCCCGCCTCCACACGAGACACCTTGTTTAGACACCTTCAAGTATAAACGCCTAAAAATGATGCTGATGTGCTGCTGACAGGGGATTATTTTATATATAATTTTATTATTGTTGTTATGCACGTGTGTGTGTCTTATTATTTCTGTGTCTGTGTTATTATTTCAGACATCAGATATTTATCATATATATTAAAGGTTTTCTACACATTTTAGAAATGTTGAAGGATTTTTACACTTCACCCTGCTCTCATCAGAGGACACACCAGGGCTGGGAAACACTGAGACTGTGTACACAGTGCTTTATTATCTTATATTTCAATAAGGTGATATTGTCTCCTCCAGTGAAATATTCAGGATGATTTTAAAAGCACAAAAAGTTCATTCTCACCTGCGTATCTCTTCTCCTTCTGAAGCTCTGAGGCTAAAACAGATAAAATAGTTTTGAGTATTTTGTGTAAATTCTATATAAATAAAAGTATAAATAGATTAATCAGTGTAATATAGTGACGAAGTAAATGGAGAACACAAATCAGATTGCAGTTCTGAAATGTAATTGTCCTCTGATGTTATTTATTTGTTAAATGACTGAGAACACTTCACAAAGAGGTCAGTTATGAGTCATATATGAGCAGAACCTGAACCTGAATGTCTACTGTTTGTAAAGAAATGTGTAAATGTGGTCACTGACACATTATCAGTGTGAATTATAAGATATCTGAATATATTGGTTCTGAATGAAACCAGGTGAAAGGCAAGTATTGAACATTTAGGTTCAGATTTTCAGGTAATACAAATTCAACCTCATTAAAAATAATAATAATAAAATTTAAAAAATAATAAGAAGAAATAAAAATATAATAAATAAATAAATAGATAGATTAATAATAATAATAATAATAATAATAATAATAATAATAATAATAATAATAATAATAATAAAATCAAGCAGTATCGTTTGAACCCAAAATAATTTTACTTCCTGATTTTTTTACCCCAATTTTTTTGATAACTTGAATCTTTAATGGTTTTTATTACCCGATTCTCTATATCAAAATTTTCAAGATTTGAATTCCAGATAATTTATTTCAGACCCAATAGTACATTGGAATATATTAGATTCACTTTGACGATTTTCAATAACTTCACACTTACACACATAATTTTTTACAAGCAATACAAATTTAGGTTCGGGTTCTTCTGACAGATTTTACTCCATAATCCTCCTTCCTGTTTACTTCCTGTTGTCCAAATCTGGATACATGACCTGAGCTGCCCATAATTTGTTAGCATTCATTTAAATAAACATGAGAAGGATCTGTAATTTCTGCCCTCTGCCCCGATCTGCACCTTCTTGTGAACTTTCACCATGTTAAATTGTGTCTCTAACTTAACGAAGTCCAAACAATCTAATAAATGTCCCAATTACCTTCATAATTACATTTTAACAGGGAGATATTGTCTGTTAAGTTTACTCCAATTAAATAATTAGTATAATTTTTAAGCACAAAAAGTTCATTCTTACCTGCATTTTGCTTCTCCTTTTGAAGCTCTGAGGCTAAAACAGATAAAATGGTTTTGAGTATTTTGAGTAAATTCTATATAAATAAAAGTATAAATAGATTAATCAGTGTAATATAGTGATGAAGGAAATTAACACAAATCAGATTGCAGTTATGAAATGTAATTGTTCTCTGATGTTATTTATTTGTTAAATGATTGAGAACACTTCACAAAGTGGAACATGATGTTACAGGTCAGTTATGAGCAGGATTGGGAGGATTACTTTAAAACATTACAGTTACAAATGAATTCATAACAAATGTAATCAGTAACGTAATCCAAGTATCACAATATGAAAGTAATGTAATCTGATTATTTTTGGATTACTTCAAGGTCACATATGTAAATAAAGTCAAGAGAAATGCAATATGATCTAAAATAATTTTACGTAGAGCTTACTGTAGAGTTTTAAAACATGTTCAATGTTTAGATTTTTTTAAAGAAAATAAATAGATGAATAAATAAATCACTGTCCCTGATGCAGGTAACATTACAGCACAAAAGCTAGGGTGAGCGTATCCTGATTTTCCAAAAAGAGGACACCTATTGTGGGGGTGTGCGGGGGTGTGTGACTTAATAGCATTCAAAACAGTTTTAGTATGAATGTAGATTTTAATACACTGAAAAACACACACTATTAGCATCACATTAATATAGATCAATAAAATTGGTTCCACTTTGCACAGGTTTTAATATTTTTTTACATTCATTTTGAATGTCCATGGAATAAAATAAAATATCAGATGCCACGAGTGTATCTTCTGCCATCGTTGGCACATTTGAATATCCATGTAATATGAAACAATGTGATAAAATGAAATTAAAAATGACCTTATATGGCCATGAGTATTGTTTAGACTCAGGACAGCTTCATTTGCTGCTATTGTCAAGCAACTGTTTGACATCGTACACAACATCACTTCACCTTCACGTGTGCACTGAGAATAGGATAATGGTTGAGAGGCAGGAATTTGGCCAATAGTTGCTGCAAGACTTTTATAAATCAATCAATTGGTGTGTGAGAAGGCGGGAATTACAGAGGGGGGTAAAAGCAAGGCAAATATGTGCACACGTGATTCAGTATTAGACCATAAGCATATCTTAATGAAACTAAAGTCAAATCCCTGTCTTTCTCAAATTGAAACATTCTGAAGAAGACATGTCCAGGAAAAAGAGGACGTATGGTCACCCTAATAAAAGTATTTCAGAGAATTTGTGTTAATGAGCGTCACGACTGTCAAGAGAGAGTCAGAACTCTAATCAAGCAACTGTCTAGATTATGTTACGTTAAAAGATTCATTAGCATTAGCGCTATCCGTAGCCAAGTGAGCATAGCTTAGCTCAGGGTGTTTGTTTATCGTATTTTGGTTTGCGTTCACCACTGTAAATAAAAGTCACCGTTCAACTGTTATTGCATCCTGCCTGCTTCCTTCCCGTCACGCGTCGTGACACCATGTTAAATTGTGTCTCCAAGTTAACGAAGTCCAAACAACCTAATAAATTTCCCAATTACCTTTATGATTACATTTTAACAGGGAGATACTGTCTGTTAAGTTTGCTCCAATTAAATAATTAGTATAATTTTTAAGCACAAAAAGTTCATTCTTACCTGCATTTTGCTTCTCCCTCTTAAGCTCTGAGGCTAAAACAGATAAAATGGTTTTGAGTATTTTGAGTAAATTTTATATAAATAAAAGTATAAATAGATTAAGCAGTGTAATATAGTGATGAAGTAAATGAACACAAATCAGATTGCAGTTAATCAAACTCTGTCCTTACCAATCACAACACACCAGATATTTTCTCTGAATTTTTTCAGTTTGCATTGTTTGAACTTGAATTAGTTTTACTACCTGATGATTTTTTCCTGAATTTTTCATACCATGAATTTTTTAACTTGAATTTTTATTACCCAATATTTTTAATTGAAATGTTTAATACTTGAATTTCATATACTTTAATTCAGAACCAAATTTAAATTTTACAAGCATTAAAAATTCAGTTTCAGGTTCTTCTGACTGATTTCATTCCACAAAACTCTGTCCTGTTTACATCCTGGTGTCCAATTCTGGATATATGACTTGAGCTGTGCATAATTTAGTAGCATTCATTTAAACAAACATGAGAAGTAGCTGTAATTTCCGCCCTCTGCCCCGATCTGCACCTTCTTGTAAAGCATCACCATGTTAAATTGTGTCTCTGAGTAAAAGAGGCACAAACAGTCTAACAACCTCACAGTTATCTTTGTGATTATATTTGATCAGAGTGATATTGTCTGATCAATTTACTCCAATTATTTAAATAGTATGATTTTAAAAGGACAAACAGTTCATTGTTACCTGCTTTTTGTTCCTGCCTCTGAAGCGCTGAGGATAAAACAGATAAACTGGTTTAATAAACAAACAAATACAATTTTAATAAACATTTCATAGTAAGTAATTTAATGTATTGTGACTGATGTGTTTGCATTTCTAATCTTCTTACTCCTTGTTTACATCCCAATAAATGTTCAAATCTGTATAAACCTGATGTGTGTGTAATTTGGCATTATTAGTTTGAGTAAACATGAGAAGGAGCTGTAAATTCTGCCCTTTGCCCTGATCTACACATTCTCATGAACCTTCACCATCTTACACTGTGTCTGTAAGTCATGAGTACTGAGGGGGAGGGTTTGATAAACATTACTGAGTCAGTGTTAATGTCAGCTCAGCAAAATTCACATTTAATATCATACAGTGCCTGACTACTGCTGAATATGACAGAATATCATAAAATAAATGAATATAGACACAGTACCCACTACCTACTTTACACACACTAACAGTGTTGGGAAACTCTCTATTCTCTATTCCCTCAGATATGTATAAGTATGTTTAGGTTATAGTTTGATTTCTGTCTCATGAACTTTACAGAATCTGTCTGTTGTGTACGTGCCAGTTTAAAATGTCAACATAGGAACTTCAGGTTTTTAAAATGAGAAATACAAATCAAGCAACTGACATTTCAGACACAATAAAAAAGTGTCATCAATGAAAATAGTTCCCAAAGAACAACTACAGCTAGAACTGTTTTATTTATGAAGTGGAGTGATACAAACAAATGTCCCAGTGCTGTTACACTAAATATCAGCACTACTGAAACGCCTCTTGTCCAATCACATTAGTGGACTGGAACTAACTGATGTAGAACTGTTAATGTAGCACTATTCATTCACCCCGATTAGTTCCTGCACAGTTACATAAACAAACTAAATCTTTTTAAAGAGCATAAATAACAAAAAAAAAAACTTCATCATCATTAACAATTATAAGAACTCATTTGTAATACAAAAACCCACAGAGATGTGACCCACCATTCTGAGCCATTAAATAATAATAATAATAATAATAATAATAATAATAATAATAATCTTCATTTAGTCATTTATATAATTGTAAAGCTGTAACTTTGCTCAAATCTGCATAGTTTTGTTGCACCCAGTCCATTTAACATGTCACACCAGCCACACAACATACTACCTCACCTGTCATAGTCACTAATTAGACTGAGTAAAGGTGTAGCTCATTCACTACCAGACTTCTGATATCCAGTAACCACAGTCCCTCGTCTATGAAGTCCTGCTGAAATTCTCTGTGAATTCATGTTGGTTAAATCGTGGATCCTCTCTGTGATCTTGGACTGTTCTACTGTTTTGTGATTTTGTATTTTAGCCTTCAGATTATTATTTTTTGAATATCAAATTCTCTTTGAATTTTGTTTCCTGGATTTCTCTGTCTGTAGCTCTTTAATAAATCTGCAGTACTACATCTATAATCCACTCAGACACAGCACCACTTGGCAGCAACACTGATTGCTGTGCTGAGAAAAATCAGAGCTTGATTGTGTTTAAATGATTATTACACCTCACATAATAAACGCGGTATTTCATGCAGTCTATTTGTCATAAATATTTTATTAGTTATTTTATACGAATCACCATCTATTCAGCACATTGGCCTAAAACATTCAAGTCTGATAGAAAGGAGCATTAAAATATTTACATTTGGTGATCTGTAAATATTAATTTGCTGATTTGCATAATGTTTAATAAGACTTAAGCCAGAGGTGGAACTAAAGACAATGTTAATGTTATTTTAACAGTTCGGAAAGATAAGTTAAAGTTAAGTGTTTCTAGTGAAATGAGCTGTGAACCTCAGTGTAAATTAGATTCTGTGTCCTGTAATAATGTTCTGATGTGCAGGGTGAGACTCGATACTCTCCCAAACCTTTCATTAATGAAATACCCTTCACTTCTTCAGAAAGGGCTTGTGGTAATGGAAGTGAATAGATGAAGACAGAGGTGAAAGTTTGAGACAGAAATAAATCATCCCCTTCACAGAGAGCACGGCCAACTGGACTTCTGTGGTCTACTGAGTAAAGCACAGGTTCTTTACCCTTGTCCTGGAGAACCCCCGGTCCTACACATGTTTTCTGTGCTCTAAAACACCTGATCCAGATAATCAGCTCATTAACAGTCCTTCCTGACCTAAACTGAGTGCTATTGCAGGAAAAACACTAAAATGTGTAGGACATGGGGTTCTCCAGGACCAGAGTTGGGAATCTGTGGACTAAAGCTATGGTATAAACTGCAATATAATTTAAGATAGAGATATTATGAAGGAAAATGATTTAAAGATTACCTTTCTTGTAACAGATAACTGCAGTTACTATCGATCCAACAGCAATAAGACACGCTGAAACTGAAATGCCCACAACCCACTTCCAAGCATCAAAGACTTTACCTAAAACAAAACCAAGTTTACAGTGTTACAGATATTTTAATAAACTGTGCAGGAATTATTGATAACTGCAAAACACACTCAGACAGAACTGTAGCAAAATCACCAACAGATATAATACTTTTTAATCACCTCATCTGTAATGATTACAGTAGAATGTTATAAGTTTTTAATCATAGACACTTACTATTAATGATAACCTCTGCCTCCATCATGTGATGTTCTTGTTGAAGTCTGCAGTAAAACCTGTTGGAGTCGCTATAATCATAAACAGTGATGCGGTGTTTCACACTGAAGCCCTCAGTGTCTCTGTGTATCTGTGTATCTTCAGCAGGCAGAGTGTCTCCTTCTCTGTTCATCCACAGAACCTCAGGTTCAGGGTTCCAGCCTCTGGACTCACACACTAGATTAATCCCTCCTGAGTGATCATAACTCTCCATCGTGATCACCGGGTGGCTTCCCAGAACTACAGGCAATACACAAAGAATACTGTTTTAAGTATAGTGAAATCATGTTATACTGTTACCCTCAATAGAGGTTATTGTTTTCTGCTTATTTTCAGTTTAAAGAGACAGAGAGAGACACACACACACACACAAGACTGAGCAACATAAATTTTGGGAATCTGCCAAAAGCTGCATCTAAGACCTATCTATTCAAACTAATCTCTTTTGCTGTACAGAGGAAACAAACGGACATACTTTATCATTTCCCAATTTTGCACTTTTAACTCCTAGCCACAGACGGTTGTGACATCATCAAATGACAAAATGACATACATGACAAAAATGTATGAAAGTGTAAGCAGGTTTCTGTTGCACCATTTGGGAGCACGAGCATCTATTACCATTTTGATACAAATCAGTATGTTAGTAATGGTAACTAAGTTGTGTTATGTAACTGCATTTTCAGGCAAATAAACAAATAATTTCCTTAATCCTTCTTGCTGGCCTGTAGGTTGTTAAACTCCTAAACAATATAACAAATTATTAATGTTTTTAACATTTAACAATTCTTCTTTCTGCTTAAATTGTGCAAAAGGACGTTCGAATTCGGTGTTCGATGGAGTAAGTTTGAGTGTTCTGCTGATTTCGATTAAAAATTGTAGTTATTTAGCACTTTCTTTAGTAATATAATATATTTTGACTTATTCTATTTTGTTTCCTTATTTGTACTTTTAACTCGAAAATCGAATGGTAGCATTCAGACAACACTGAGATCTAGTGTCGCGTCTCCTTCTCGCCGTGAATCCGCAGCAGCGTCTCCCTCTCTCCATGAACCCGCACCCGCGCCTCTCTCTCTCCATGAACCCGCTCCCGCGCCTCTCTCTCTCCATGAACCCGGACCCACGCCTCTCTCTCTCCATGAACCCGGACCCACGCCTCTCTCTCTCCATGAACCCGCACCCGCGCCTCCCTCTCTCCATGAACCCGCACCCCCCTCTCTCCATGAACCCGGACCCGCGCTTCCCTCTCACCATGAACCCGCACCCACCCACGCCTCCTTCTCCTCATGAACCCGCAGTCGCATCCGCATCCCCGAGCAGTGACCCTGACCTCGCCGCATTCAATTAGGTTCATGATAAAGCAGGTTAATGATAAAGTCGCTAGCGATGCCACCATATCAACACTGAAAGGTACTGTGGGGGAAATGGGGCACGCGCTCTCCGGTTACACCGATGATATAGTTCACATGAAGACTACTATCGAGTCTCTCACTGCGACCGTGACTCAATTAGAGAATAAATGTGAGGATTTGGAGTCGAGGTCACGGTGCAATAACGTTAGGATAGTCGGAGTTCCAGAGGGCGCTGACACCTGTACGACCTTGTTAAAAGAGGCGTTTGGTCTGGAGAAGGAGCCGGTTCTGGACCGGTCCCACCGGACCCTTCAGCCGAAGCCGAAGCCTGGTGAACGACCACAAGCTATTGTATGCAGATTCCATTATCACAGTGACTGTGTTGATATTTTACACCGTGCGAGAGAGCTCCAGCGGATTAAAGTGAGGGATCTGATCATCTCAGTTTTCCCCGACTACACAGTCCAGACAGCCCGGACCCGGGCCGCGTTTAACGAGGTTCGGGGTCAACTTCGTGATATTGAGGGAGCTCGCTATAGAATACTTCACCAGCTCGGCTTCGCATTACATATAACGGTGTCCAGAAGGAGTTTATTTCAGCGGAGGAAGCAGCAGAATACGTTAAACTCTTAATACCGGGGTGAACCGCATCACCTACACAGTGTAGCATTCTTTCTTTCTTTCTTTCTTTCTTTATTTATTTATCTATTATTATTATTATTATTATTATTATTATTATTATTATTATTATTATTATTATTATTATTATTATTAATTTATTTATTTAATAATATTCTTTATTCTTATTTGCACTCGGCCTTCCAGCTGTAAAGAATTCGAATTCTTATTGAGGATATTGTGCATTACTTCGTCTAGAATTTGTGGACTCATTCCTCTTATATTCACTTCTGTATTAATGTTCTCTGTTTTGACTGGGTTAGAGTTTATTTATTTATTTTTTATTATCAATTTATCTATTTTTATTTTTTATTTTTAATTGTTATTTATTTATTTGTTTATTTTTTATGTGCTACACTGTGTAAGATTATTATTTGATTCTATTTGTTAAAGTGTGCAGATTATTTATTAGATTTGAAGTCAGTAGGGGACTTTTCTCTTACTGGAATTTTTTTCTTTTTCGTTTAGGTTTAGTTTACTCTTTGTCCACTTTGTGGACAACTCTAGGTGGGAAACACCGCTGTCTCCCTTGTTTTATGGAGACTTGGGTGTGTGGCGGGGTGGGGGTGGAGGGGTGTAAGGTCCCACTTCGGCTCTCATTGGCTATTTACATTCTTATGGTTTACTTTATTTAAATGGTTAGTAGTAACATGGATCCCAGAATAGCGGGGACAGGCACGCCTTTAAGATTTATTAGTTGGAATGTCAGAGGATTAGTTGGAATGTCAGAGTCTGTTAAGAGATCTAAGGTTTTTACTCATTTGAAACATTTAAACTCCAATATAGTATTTTTTACAGGAGACGCACCTACGTATTAAAGGTCATCAAAGGTTACACTGCCCTTGGGTGAGTCAAGTCTTCCACTCGAATTATAATTTGAAAGCAAGAGGGGTCACTATTTAAATTGACAAAAGGTTACAGTTTTCATCCACAAATGTTACTGCTGATGTGAACTGTAGATATATTATAGTTGCTGGTACTTTAATGCACAGACAGGTATTGCTGGTTAATGTGTATGCTAGTAGTTATATCATACACTTTCTGTCAAAGTGATGATTTATGACCCTCTGTGCTGGTAATTTATGACCCCCTGTCCTTCCCTGATTGACAGGTCGTCGGAGGGGTGGTGAGGGGGGTGAGGGGGTAACCCTTATCGATCGTATCAGCTAATCAATCTGGCTCCTTTGTGTCTGGACATTGGGGGAGAGGGGGTGTGTGGGGGAATAGCCCCCTTCCAGCAAAACGGGGGTTTATGTTAATGAGTTTGGTTTTTTTGGCGGGATGAAATACGTCTGAAAATAAATAAATGTTTTTAATATGGGGATATGCTTGTGTTACTGTGTGACTTTATTTCGTTTGTGTAAACACAATGTTAGAAAAGGAATAGGAATAGAATAGGATTAGAATATTTATTTTGTGAAAATGATGAAAACAAATGTTGATTAAGTTTTTAAGGATCCCTGCTTACCTTTGAATAAAAAGTTTAGGAGTTAAAGCAAAGTTTAAAAAAGAATGTGTTTAAAAAGAATAGCGCGTATCACACGAATTCTCAACAAAGATCCTTACGAGGAAAAAAGTATTAAAAGATCTGTTTAAAAAGAATCCGTATTACCAGGCTTCCAAAAACACATAAAACTTTAGGCTGTAAAAAATGGTGAAAAGAGCAGTTTAAAAAGAATAGCGCGTATTACACGACTTCTAAACAAAGATCCTTACGAGGAAAAAATGTTAAAGTGTCGTCTAAAAGAATCTCCGTAATGTTTAAACTAGGAGCTAAGTATTTTCCAGAGATGTATTCCATTCGATGTGGAAAAGCCGTATGAAGTTGAAACGAAACCCAACCTCTCACTCGCTAAACCCCGCCCACACATACGTGTATTCAGACACTCCTCTGTCTCTCTCTCTCTCTCTCTAAACACGCCCACACACTGGGGGTCTCAACATGGCCAGTACTTTCTGTCAACTGTCAATCACGGTGGAAGAAGTAGATGTCAATCACGGTCTTCTCGGACCTGACGTTTCTCTAGGCCTGGTTAATTTATGATCCTTTGTTTCTTCCTGACCAAGAGTTTTTTGTTTTTTTATGACCAAGGGGGTCGTGGTGTGTTCCTATCAGTTTGTTTATGATAACGAGTGTCTGTGGGGTGTTAATTGTTTACAACACACCCCTACAACAGGTATACCTTATGTTTAAAAAAGTAGGGTCAGTTACGCAGAAGTCTCTAAGATCTCTGTTGTGTGACAGAGCGCGTGAAATTTCAGGTGATCGTCGATTCTCATTTTAACTCATCGCTAAAGATTTTTATTTTATTTTGGAGAAAACTTCAAAGAGGAGATGGCCGTCTATCGTAACAGTAAGTGTTTTGTTTTATTATTATTATTGTTGTTATTATTATTATTACACATTGTTAAGAATGTTTTTATTTATAAACGAATTTATGGAGTTATTGTGGTGGATAAACCAGGTATCTAACGCTGTAGGTGATGCCGTAGTTGTGTCTATCCCGGACAACGTACGAAATCAGGTTTCTGAACAAGGCAAGCGGTACGTGCGTTGTTATTATTTATAAGTATTCGATGTTACGTATGATGTATTTTGTGTTATGTATAATGATTTTACATTATTTTACACAAAGGGTCGAGCGTAGAAGCCCGCCGTGTCAAATTAAATCCTGTCTTGGGTATGAAATGGATAAATAGCTATATGTATGACATGTTAAAGACTGTTTAAGATGTTTTCTCATGTATTGTGTTCGTTTGTTTTGCTGTTCAAGGCTTGTCAAACCTTGTAAACAAGATCGGAGCACCCGAGTTCAAAAAATAGTGCTGCGAGGTCTTCTGAAGATCGCGTACCGCCGAGCTCCGGAAAGGACAAGCGAAAAACAGTCGCTCAGGTACACAGAGAGGATGTCGATGCGTCTAAACGTAAACGATCAAGATCCCCCCCACAATCGACTGACGGTATGCATCATGTTTGTTATATGTGTATATATTTTTAAAAGTATGTTTCATCATACTATTTCGAAACGATACCCTAAGCAAATGTTTTTCCAACAGAGTCAGTTGTGAAGGAACAAAGTGTCACTGACAAAAACACTATAGACGATTGTTTGGAATGGAATCAGGACTTGCTGGGCGCACGCGTGGGATTCATGTGTATTTTTCCCACGGACCCTGGAGCAGACGTTTATGACGACCTGCCTCCAAACCAAGAAGCTTTTGTTCGCGGGTATACTGTTGTTATAGACAGTGAAAGAGACCCAGAACTTTTGACCGACCGTCTGGACACTATAGAGAGGAATCAGCGTCTTCAACATCGAAGTGTTATGGACCTATTAAAAAATCAAACCATCGAACATAACCACATCATAGCAAACCAGAAACGCCTGAAGCGTGAAATCAAGAGCCTTAATTACAAACAAAACCTGACGACGGCGTTGTTAAAACAACTTGTACATATTGTTAAAAACAAGTAACTCGGGTGAGTTGTACATTACGCGTTTATACATCTGCGTGCTGTGTGTGTGTGTGTGTGTGTGTGTGTTTTTGTTTGTCGGATCGAGCCTGTATTTACGGTGTGTGTTTTATTTTTACCAGCTTTTGTATCAATTAAAAAATCTTTAAAAATGTCAAAAGGTGTGGTGAAAATTCATGTAATCTGGGAGCAGCAAATAAATTTAGAAGATTTCACGACGATGATCTGTTTGATTTTGAACAGCGTTGTAATACAGAGACATTACAGGGTTTAATTCGGACAATGGAGGATTTGAATAGACAGCAGTCTACCACCGATACTCTTTTGGCCTTATTAAACAGCGTTCGATCAATGGTTGAGGTTCAAACAGAACCAATGTCTAATTCGTTTTTAGACAGCGATTCAAACTCGTTGTTAGACAGCGATTCAAACTCGTTGTTAGACAGCGATTCTGATTCGTCGTTAGACAACGATTCAAATTCACAGCAGGTGGGGTGGGGGTCAGACAGCCGTTCGTTTAATCCATCGGATCCGAGTTTTGGGTTATCCGAAGCCGCTATTGAGTCTATCGTAAGAGAGGGCGGGTCTGTTGGTGGTTATACGGTGGTACCGAGACCCCGATTTAACGGATTAGAGATACGGCGGCGTATAAACATGCGTGTGATAACAGCACCAGATCTGGCAGCTTACACTATATTCCTACAGGACTTAATGTCTGAAATAGTGTCGTTTTCCAGACTGCTGGCCGGCGATGGGGGCTTAATCAACATTACCTTGAGAGGCCCTAGTCTACCCTCTGATGTTAATGCGGTCTTGTCACCTGATAACGATAACGATTTGCACATATTCACACAACAACTTGAGAACATTATGCAAAGTAATTCTGACGTATGGGCTGATGAATGTCTAGATCTGACGACGCGTCTATAGCTCGTCACGCGACAAACAGTGGTGCTTATCGAAGATACACGATTTAGCTCATAACGAGGTAATTGCCAGAAACAGAATGAACCTGTTTTGCCCCAACAACATATCTAACAATCTGTGTTTTGCGATCTGTCTGGCCCATTTTTTACACCGGAATACCATGCAAAGAACTTGAGTCGTTAGCCGCGTCTGTACAGAAAACTGCAGGGTATTGTGACAACAGAAGATTGGGTTTAATGACCTCATACGGTTTGAACGGTTGTTACATGTTAAAATAGTGGTATTCCACAGAACATGTTCTGGTCTGTTGGAACACTTTACGAACAACGACGAGCCTCATAATAAGACCGTGTTCTTGTATCTACACAACGAGCATTATTTCTTGATTAAGAACCTAAAAGCCTTCATTGGTACACCATACGTATGCGATTACTGCAACCATGGTTTTACTGGCCGTAAAAGCCTCGGTGTAAATACGTTTGCGACGTATGTAACGCACCTGATTGTCATAAATACACCGGCAAAACGAGGCAATGTCACGATTGTTTGTGGTACTGCAGATCAGCCTACTGTTATAAAGAACATAAACAAATACAGACAGGACAACAGTACGCTCAGTGTGATGTCACTAAATACTGTCAGAAATGTAATAGGAGATATCACGTCAACGGAGTCGCTCCAAAAAAACACGTGTGCCCTGCAGAACACTGTATCCAGTGTAAAGCTGAGTTGGTTAATGACGGAGTACACCAATGTTTCATACAACCGATAAAACTGGAACCACTTAGCGACAAATACATATATTACGATTTTGAGAAACAACACACAGACGGTAAACACGTTGCAAATTTCGTATGCGCGATTACATTTAAAGGGGAAGAGTTCACAGCGGCTGGTACAAATTGTATAGAACTTGTTAAAAAGTTTAGACAGCCTCATTATCAGAACTTCACATGGGTCGCTCACAACGCTTCAGGGTTTGACAATTTTATACTATTGGAATATTTTGCAAAAGCAGGGTTAACACTCCAAATTACTATGCAAGGATGTCGGATCATTTTAATGTATGATAAGACATTCAAGCAACGTTTCATCGATAGCTACTCATTCATCCCTATGCGTCTGTCCAGGACATCCGCTGCGTTAAATCTAACCTGTGCTGAGAAAGGTCATTTTCCACATCTGTTCAATAGAATAGAAAATGAAGACTACATAGGCCCATACCCTGACAAGCATTTCTATGGCTATGAGACAATGTCTGACAAAGAGAAGGCTCTGTTTGATGAGTGGTAGGTTACGGTGTCAGGTAAGGCGTTTTTTAAATCAAAGAGCTACGGCAAGAACGATGTCGTTTTGCTCCGTGAGTCATGCATGAAGTATCGTGACGAATTCATACAGTGTACCAAACTCGACCCGTTCAGGTACACCACATTAGCAGCCTGCTGTAAGGCCATGTATAAAACCCACTACCTCCCAAAAGACACCCTAGCTCTGACCCATAACAATGCATACACAAGTCAGAACAAGACATACTCAACCGTTTCCATTGAATGGCTTGAATTTGTCAAAACAACAAGCGGCGTAAACATTCAGCACACTGCTAATGAGATTAATAATTTACACCTGTAAAGTAGATCCAGCTTCGATGTAAGCATTTTGGACTGTAGCCATGACAACGAGCATAAATAATGGACGATGCTACACTATGTCAATACAAACAAACAAAACAACAAACAAAACAACAAACAAAACAACAAACAAAACAACAAACAAACAAAAGTATACCACGAGGCAAAATGCTGTGGCAAAAACTAAACATGGAAGTGTGGACAAAAGCATAGATAGATGATAACGTGACACAAAGAAAGCACTGCAAACAGTGGCATATATACTAGTTTGCTCATTAACTGAAACGTAACTCAGGTGCAGGTGGTCATGTGACATGGATGAGTATGGTGCAGTGACTGCTGGGAAACGGAGTCCAGAGTTCCCTCGTTGATACGTACAACCTCTAAGTGGATTGTCATTTCCTTAGATGAATAAAGCGTGCTAGCGAATAGTGTTGGATCCGAGTCCACCTTGGGTCGAGTTCAAGTCCTTAACCGACCGAGTCCGAGTCTAAAAGGGGCCGAGTCGAGTCCAGAAAGTATTTAAATTAGAAAAAAGATTTGAAATCGCGATTATAACCCAACACCTCAGTGTTGAATTAATATTTTAACCTTCACAAACCAATGTGAACAGAAATGCATAAATGCACCTTGCAATTGCTTATGTAATATTTTCACGAGAAATAAAAATATAAGAGATATAGAGGTACATGTAGAATTTGTATTATATTACAAGTGTACAGTATGAAACGACAAATGAAGCGGTTTTGTTATTGTATCACTCGATATGGTGTCCTCCAGTTGGAGTGGACCTTTCAGTGATGTGATTCCTCTCCCCCACAGTTATATAGTCTGAGAGAGAGAGTACAGAGTAGACTCACATTCAGCAGCCGCTCATGACAAGCTTCATGCTTTATTACTGCTTTTAATCCGTCTATCAACCACAACACAATCATTCCTGAACACAGCTCCATTCTTCTCACTTTATTTCATTTATATTCCTAAAACGAAAACAACAGAAATCCCTGTCAGCAGGGGTTTATGATATTTACTACATTAAGAAGTATATGTGAAATTCAAGACTGGAATCACCCAGTTGCTAATGTTTAGAGGCGGGCGATACGACTACAATCTTATCTCACGATAACGATACGTTTTCTCAGGTCTTTCAGTAGCGTTCATGTAGGAAATACGACAGAAAATGAATCCATCCATCCATCCATCTTCTACCACTTATTCCTTCTTCAGGGTCGCATGGGACCTGGACCCTATCCCAGACACTAGCAGTAGACACTAAAATAAATGTAAAAATTGTTCTGAACTGAGTTCTCAGGGAATAAACTTTGAATAGAGCAATAGATCTTACTTTATACAGTGACACGAAC
>CM022756.1:13643036-13678036 GCA_012411365.1 Ameiurus melas
GTAAATGATCTTTATCATTACAAATCAAATATCAATAAAGTTCCACAATCATAACGTGTAAAAAACAGACTGAAGGATTCAAATGATGTTTATGAAAAAAAACAAAAAACAGGTTTTAAAATAAACTGTACAACTCTTTAAAAGGGAATATGTATTTCTAAACTTTACCAGAAAAAGTTAAATATTAATTTAATTCTCACCATTTAATAGATGATTAAATCTGTGAGGTGAAAATTCATTCAGTGTTAAATACAGGAGAGATGATCAGTGGTGCTGAATTTTTACCTCCAAAATGAAAACCAGGATTGAAGAAAGGATAGAGTTTCTCAGTGAAAGACTGAGCAGTGAAAGAGTAGATATGAGAGCTGGACTTCACATCATAAAAGGAGACCAGACCCTCCTCATAATCCACAAACACCCCCACCTTCTCCACCTTCTCTCTCAGTGTGAGGGGGACATCAGTATCAGCAAAAGCCGTATACTCATACTCATTCTTATTCCACATCTCCACAGTCCAGAATCCATTCTGAGGTCTCAGTGTAATCTCCTCCTTCCTTTTAATGTTCTCTCTCACAACTCCTAATGTCCACTTAGTTTTCCCTCTGACCTGCACCTCATAATAAAATTTCCCTGAGGAGAAACTCTGCTTTCCCAGAACAGAACGATATCTAGTAAACCTCTGTGGTGTATCAGGGAGATCCTGCCATGTGTATCCATGTGTCACGTGTTTTCCATCAGCAGACAGGATGAGTTTAGGATTTGCTGTATCAGGATCCAGAGTCACATCCACTGAGAGAAACACACAGAGTGAGATGTGAGTTTGCAGGTAAAAATATTAAATTATCATCAGTGGATCTCTGAGGATTAAATTATGAATCTGAACACTGAAAAAAAGAGAACTTGAATTTCAAGCATGTTAATAAATAAAAAAATAATTAATAAATACAGATGTGTGGTTTTCAACCTTATCTATTTCAATATTATAAATGTATATCAGTTTTTCACTCCCATACACAGACACACAGAACTTCTCACTTCATGAGAAAATTTCGATAAAGAAACAGAGCAGAGACATTTTCAAACTCACTCCAAAATAAAAGTAGCTAGTGTAACGTTTACTTAAATATCTTCTCCTCTACACCTATACATTTAATAATGGATTAATGAAATAAAAAAATAAAAATAAAAAAGGCAAATCCCATAAAAAAGATTAAGAAAATGTAACGTATGTATATGTTTATACTCTAACTAACAGACTAAACTGATTAGTCCATTTTAAAATCTATCATTTCCTCTGAATTTTGATGATGGAAACTTTTTTTTTTCTGGGTTGGAAACTTTTATTTTGACGTGGGTTTGAAACGACTGCCTTTGCATTTCCTTTTCTGAATGTTTTAGTTATGACGTGTGTGAGAGAGAACTGCAGCATACATAAACTGCACACATAAATACAGTAGAGACTGTGATGTAACTGTACTGAAGTTAAAATTGTTCTTACCTGCAAACAACTTCTTCTTCTTTATTAACTCTGTGAAACATGAATCAATATTTTATATGAATTTATTAAAATACAATTAGATTCAACAAAACATAATAAATAATGAATATTTGAATCATATTTACACCACAGACCAAAAGTACAAACCAAATCCATCACCCCATTTTCTATACCGCTTATCCTACACAGGGTCGCGCAGGGGGCTGGAGTCTATCCCGGGATAGTGGGAAAAAAAAAAGGAGGCCCCCCCCGGGGGGGCCACCCCCCCCAGGGAAGAGGCGCTACACACATACAGACAAACACGTTTTTGGACTAGGGGAGGAAACCGGAGTACCGGAGGAAACCCCTGAAGCGCAGGGAGAACACGTGCACACAGGGCAAAGGTGGGATTTGAACCCCGGAGATGTGAGGCAAACGTGCTGATCACTAATCCCCCGAGTCCCCACAAACCAAATAAAAATAAATCAATATTTAAAACACCAGAAACAAGTTTATTGCCATCAGTAGATTTTTTTGCCTAGAAATAGAGAAATGTAAAGAAAGGAGAGAAATATAAATGTAAGAATCTGTTCCTCTTCCTAAATATATTCCACTCCCTCCATAAAGGATTTTTTTTATTTTCATCTGTTTTAAATTTGTGCTCAAATATTTCACATGTGGTTAAAGTGCACATCTTCAGATTTTAATAAAGTGTATGTTTATATATTTCTGAACATGTAGAAATTACAACACTTTATACACAGCCTCCATTCCATGGTATCATAATATTTGGGACATTGAGTTGCACAGGTGTTGGTGATTATTCAGGTGTGTTTAATTGCTTCATTAGTGCAGGTATGAGAGAGATTTCAGCATCTAGTCTTTATTCCAAACTTTTGGTCACCTTTAGAGTCTTCTTTTACTGTCCGTCAACATGAGGACCAGAGTGAGGGTGAAAGTCAAGGACACATTATAAGGCTGAGACACAAGAATAAATCAGTCAGAGACATTGGCCAAACTTTAGGCTTACAAAAATATCAACTGTGTGGAACATTATTAAGAAGAAAGAGAGAATGGGTGAGCTTAGTAACTATAAAGGGTCTGATAGGCCAAAGAAGATCTCCACAGCTGATAACAGAAGATTCTCACCATAATGAAGAAAAATCCTCATACACCTGTCTGACAGATCAGAAACACTCTTCAGGAGGCAGGTGTGGATTTGCCAGTGAATAATGTCTGCAGAAGACTTCATGAACAGAAATACAGAGGCTACACTGCAAGATGCAGACCACTAGTTCTCCACAAAAACAGGATGGACAGGACAGTTTACTAAAAAGTACTTAAAGGAGCCTGCAGAGTTCTGGAAAAAGGTCTTGTGGACAGATAAGACCAAGATGAACTTGTATTAGAGCAATGGCAAGAGCAGAGTGTGGAGGTGAAAAGGGATTGGACAAGATCCAAAGCATACCACCTCATCTGTAAAACATGGTCCTGTACGACTGCCTCAGGTACTGGCTCACTCATCTTCACTGATAATGTAACTGCTGATGGCAGGAGCACAATGAATTCTGAGTGCTGTTATTTACACATGGTATAAAATACTCATTATTAAAGAGTACGTGCACTTTAACCTCGTGTAACTAGTTTTAGTACAAATGTAAAATTGTGGAATACAAGGCAAATAAAAATATATGCTTCATCCCAAACATTATATATCTAATTTCTCTCCTCACAGTTCTTCACAAATCTGAAAAATAAAAGTCCTTAAAGTGTCACAAACTCAGATGTAATTACCGTCTTCCACTATCTGTCTCTGCAGCTCTAAAAAGAGAAAAAGTTCATATTAGAGATTAAACATACTTGTAGAATAATGTTTAATACACTTATTATTTTCCATTGTGTGAGTTGTGTGTTGAATAAAACCAACAAGTTCACTTTATTTAACTTTGTTTCTATAATACATTTTATAGACAGTAGAAATGTGGTGTTTAACACATGCATGAGGTCATATGTATAATATTATATACACTATATGGACAAAAGTATGTGGACACCTGACCATCACACCTATATGAGCTTGTTGGAAATCTCATTCCAAAACCATGGGCATTAATATGGAGTTGGCATTGCACATAGTGATCTTAGGCTTGTGTGCAGCTGCTTGGCCATGGAAACCTATTTCATGAAGCTCCTGATGCACAGTTCTTGTGCTGATGTTGCTTCCATTGGCAGTTTGGATCTCTGTAGTGACTGATACAACAGAGGAAAGGTGATTTTTATGCACTACGAGCTTCAGCACTCAGCGGCCCTGTTCTGAGAGTTTGTGTGGACTAACACTTCATGGCTGAGCTGTTGTTGCTCATAAACACTTCCATTTCACAATAACAGCACTTACACCATGTTCACACTAGCTCTATGTCTCTATTCATGTTTAATGAGAAGTCATATGACAGGATACAATGAAACCATGGTTATGAATTTTATGTCATTTTTTAGTTAAGCAGTACATGATACTACCTACTTTGCAGGTAGAAACTAAATGTTGTTCCACGTGCAACATACAATTTATTTGAGGAACCATTTGAACCATCGTATGGATTTACCATGTCATTTACATTTATGCCATTTGGCAGATGCCCTTATCCAGAGCGGCTTACATTTACCTCATTTATACATCTGAGCAGTTGAGGTTTAGTTATGGGCCTTGCTCAAGTTGGGGTTTGAACTCATGACCAGTAGTCCAATGTCTTGAAACACACGCATGCGTTCTACATAATGATGCTGATGTGCTGCTGACAGGTCCGCGTCTGTTATTATTTCAGACATCATATCATATATATTAAATGTTTTCTACACATTTGAGCATTTTAGAAATGTTTGAAGGATTTTTACACTTCACCCTGCTCTCATCAGAGGACACACCAGGGCTGGGAAACACTGAGACTGTGTACACAGTGCTTTATTATCTTACATTTCAACAAGGTGATATTGTCTCCTCCAGTGAAATATTCAGGATGATTTTAAAGCATAAAAAGTTCATTCTTACCTGCGTATTCCTTCTCCTTCTGAAGCTCTGAGGCTAAAACAGATAAAATAGTTTTGAGTATTTTGTGTAAATTCTATATAAATAAAAGTATAAATAGATTAATCAGTGTAATATAGTGATGAAGTAAATGAACACAAATCAGACTGCAGTTATGAAATATAATTGTCCTCTGATGTAATATTTGTTAAATGATTGAGAACACTTCACAAAGTGGAACATGATGTTACAGGTCAGTTATGAGCAGGGTTGGGAGGATTACTTTAAAAACGTTACAGTTACAAATTACTTCATAAAAATTTACTGAGTAACGTAATCCAAGTATCACAATATGAAAGTAATGTAATCTGATTACTTCTGGATTACTTCAAGGTCACATATGTAAATAAAGTCAAGAGAAATGCAATATGATGTAAAATACTTTTACGTAGAGCTTACTGTAGAGTTTTAAAACATGTTCAAGGTTTAGATTTGTTTTAAGAACATAAAAAGGTAAATAAAAAATAAATCACTGTCCCTGATGCGGGTAACTTTACATCACAAAAGCTAGGGTGAGTGTATCCTGATTTTCCAAAAAGAGGACACCTATTGTGGGGGGCGGGGGAGTGTGACTTAATAGCATTCAAAACAGTGTTAGTATGAATGTAGATTTTAATACACTGAAAAACACACTATTAGCATCACATTAATATATATCAATAAAATTGGTTTCACTTTGCACAGGTTTTAATATTTTTTTTTTGCATTCATTTTGAATGTCCATGGAATAAAATAAAATATCAGATGCCACGAGTGTATCTTCTGCCATCATTGGCACATTTGAATGGCCATGTAATATGAAGCAATGTGATAAAATTAAACTAAAAATGACCTTATATGGCTATGAGTATTGTTTAGACTCAGGACAGCTTCATTTGCTGCTATTGTCAAGCAACTGTTTGACACCGTACACATCATCACTTCACCTTCACGTGTGCACCGAGAATAGGATAACGATTGAGAGGAAGGAATTTGCCCAATAGTTGCTGCAAGACTTTTATAAATCAACCAGTTGGTGTGTGAGAAGGCGGGAATTACAGAGAGGGGTAAAAGCAAGGCAAATATGTGCACACATGATTCAGTATTAGACAATAAGCATATCTTAATGAAACTAAAGCCGGATCCCAGACTTTTTCTCAAATTTAAACATTTTTAAGGTCCGAAGAGGACATGTCCGGGGAAAAGAGGACGTATGGTCACCCTAATAAAAGCATTTCAGACAATTTGTGTTAATGAGCGTCACGACTGGCAAGAGAGAGCCAGAACTCTAATCAAGCAACTGTCTAGATTGTGTTATGTAAAAAGATTCATTTCTTTGTTTAAAAAAAATAAAATAAATTATCCTAATAGTATTCCCTTTTTTTGGATAAAATGTACCTGTAATCTGATTACTTTGGTTTTTTTTACGTAACTGTAACGGATTAGTTATGTATCCTGATTACGTAATGCCGTTACATGTATTCCGTTACTCCCCAAGCCTGGTTATGAGCCATATATGAGCAGAAGCTGAACCTGAACCTCTACTGTTTGAAAGGAAATGTGTGAATGTGGTTACTGACATTATTAGTGTGAATATTAAGATATTTTAATATATTGGTTCTGAATGAAAGCAGGTGAAAGGCAAGTATTGAACATTTAGGTTAAGAAATTCAGGTAATAAAAATTCAACCTAGTTAAAAAAATATTAAGGTTTCTGAAATTCTGCTTTAAAAAAAATAAATAAAAATAAAGTAATATTATTTCAAATCGAAATAAGTTTAATGCCTGATTTTTTTCGCCAAAATTTTTTGACAACTTGAATTTTTAAAGGATTTTTATTACCCGATTCTCTCTCTCTCTCTCTCTCTCTCTCTATATATATATATATATATATATACACACACACACATTACTGAGTCAGTGTTAATGTCAGCTCAGCAAAATTCACATTTAATATCATACAGTGCCTGACTACTGCTGAATATGACAGAATATCATAAAATAAATGAATATAGACACAGTACCAACTACCTACTTTACACACACTAACAGTGTTGGGAAACTCTCTATTCTCTGTTCCCTCAGATATGTATAAGTATGTTTAGGTTATAGTTTGATTTCTGTCTCATGAACTTTATAGAATCTGTCTGTTGTGTACGTGCCAGTTTAAAATGTCAACATAGGAACTTCAGGTTTTTAAAATGAGAAATACAAATCAAGCAACTGACATTTCAGACACAATAAAAAAGTGCCATCAACGAAAATAGTTCCCAAAGAACAACTACAGCTAGAACGGTTTTATTTATGGAGTGGAGTGATACAAACAAATGTCCCAGTGCTGTTACACTAAATATCAGCACTACTGAAACACCTCTTGTCCAATCACATTAGTGGACTGGAACTAACTGATGTAGAACTGTTAGTGTAGCACTATTCATTCACCTCGATTAGTTCCTGCACATAAACAAACTAAATCTTTTTAAAAAGCATAAATAACAAAAAAAACTTCACCATCATTAACAATTATAAGAACTCATTTGTAATACAAAAACCCACAGAGATGTGACCCACCATTCTGAGCCATTAAATAATAATAATAATAATAATAATAATAATAATAATAATAATAATAATAATAATCATCATCATCATTATCATCATCATCTTCATTTAGTCATTTATATAATTGTAAAGCTGTAACTTTGCTCAAACCGGCATAGTTTTGTTGCACAAAGTCCATTTAATATTTCACACTAACCACACAACATACTACCTCACCCGTCATACATTTATTGGAAGGGCTGGATTTCGACTCGAGCACCCGCACATATTTTTAACCACATATTTTTAACCACAACAGCTGTTACACTAAATATCAGCTCTTCTGGAACGCTGCTTGTCCAATCACATTAGTGGACTGGAACTAACTGATGTAGAACTGTTAATGTAGCACTATTCATTCACCCCGATTAGTTCCTGCACAGTTACATAAACAAAAACAAATCTTTTTAAAAAGCATAAATAACAAAAAAAAAACATCACCTTAATTAACGATTATAAGAACTCATTTGTAATACAAAAACCCACAGAGATTAAGGAACTGTTGGGATTTACCAGTCTGAGCCATTAATGATAATAATACATTTTATTTAGTCGTTTATATAATTGTAAAGCTGTAACTTTGCTCAAATCTGCATAGTTTTGTTCCATTTAACATGTCACACTAGCCACACAACATACTACCTCACCTGTCATAGTCACTAATTAGACTGAAGTAAAGGTGTAGCTCATTCACTACCAGACTTCTGATATCCAGTAACCACAGTCCCTCCTCTCTGAAGTCCTGCTGAAATTCTCTGTGAATTCATGTTGGTTAAATCGTCGATCCTCTCTGTGATCTTGGACTGTTCTACTGTTTTGGTTTTTTTGTATTTTATTCTTCAGATTATTATTTTTTGAATATCAAATTCTCTT
The DNA here is from genome assembly GCA_012411365.1 of Ameiurus melas. NCBI lineage: Eukaryota > Metazoa > Chordata > Actinopteri > Siluriformes > Ictaluridae > Ameiurus > Ameiurus melas. Next base: position 13,651,049 of record CM022756.1, read on the forward strand.
AGAATTTTGTTTCCTGGAATTCTCTGTCTGCAGCTCTTTAATAACTCTGCAGTACTACATCTATAATCCACTCAGACACAGCACCACTGGGCAGCAACACTGTGATTGCTGTGCTGAGAAACATCAGAGCTGCACACTGTGGCACTGGCACGGCTCTGTGGAGGATTAGCAGCAGTACAGCATGCAGTGCTGACAGACAGAACAACATGCTCTCTACAAATAAATAAAGTACTTAATTAAGAGGAAATTTAAGAGGTAAGAGGTAGTGTGGGCTTGATTGTGTTTAAATGATTATTACACCTCACATAATAAACGCGGTATTTCATGCAGTCTATTTGTCATAAATATTTTATTAGTTATTTTATACGAATCACCATCTATTCACCAGATTGGTCTAAAATATTCAAGTCTGATAGAAAGGAGCATTAAAATATTTACATTTGGTGATCTGTAAATATTAATTTGCTGGTTTGCATAATGTTTAATAAGACTTAAGCCAGAGGTGGAACTAAAGACAATGTTAATGTTATTTTAACAGTTCGGAAAGATAAGTTAAAGTTAAGTGTTTCTAGTGAAATGAGCTGTGAACCTCAGTGTAAATTAGTTTCTGTGTCCTGTAATAATGTTCTGATGTGCAGGGTGAGACTCGATACTCTCCCAAACCTTTCATTAATGAAATACCCTTCACTTCTTCAGAAAGGGCTTGTGGTAATGGAAGTGAATAGATGAAGACAGAGGTGAGAGTTTGAGACAGAATTAAATAATCCTCTTCACAGAGAGCACGGCCTACTGGACTTTTGTGGTCTACTGAGTAAAGCACAGGTTCTTTACCCTTGTCCTGGAGAACCCCCGGTCCTACACGTGTTTCCTGTGCTCTAAAACACCTGATCCAGATAATCAGCTCATTAACAGTCCTTCCTGACCTAAACTGGGTGCTACTGCAGAAAAAACACTAAAATGTGTAGGACATGGGGTTCTCCAGGACCAGAGTTGGGAATCTGTGGACTAAAGCTATGGTATAAACTGCAATATAATTTAAGCTAGAGATATTATGAAGTGATTTAAAGATTAAAGATTTGATTAAAGATTTATTAAAGATAATGATTTAAAGATTACCTTTCTTGTAACAGATAACTGCAGTTACTATCGATCCAACAGCAATAAGACACGCTGAAACTGAAATGCCCACAACCCACCTCCAAGCATCAAAGACTTTACCTAAAACAAAACCAAGTTTACAGTGTTACAGATATTTTTAATAAACTGTGCAGGAATTATTGATAACTGCAAAACACACTCAGACAGAACTGTAGAAAATAATAGATATAATAATCTTTAATCACCTCATCTGTAATGATTACAGTAGAATGTTATAAGTTTTTAATCATAGACACTTACTATTAATGATCACTTCTGACCCGATCATGTGATGTTTTTGTTGAAGTCTGCAGTAAAACCTGTTGGAGTCGCTATAATCATAAACAGTGATGCTGTGTTTCACACTGAAGCCCTCAGTGTCTCTGTGTATCTGTGTATCTTCAGCAGGCAGAGTGTCTCCTTCTCTGTTCATCCACAGAACCACAGGTTCAGGGTTCCAGCCTCTGGACTCACACACTAGATTAATCCCTCCTGAGTGATCATAACTCTCCATCGTGATCACCGGGTGGCTTCCCAGAACTACAGGCAATACACAAAGAATACTGTTTTAAATATAGTGAAATCATGTTATACTGTTACCCTCAATAGAGGTTATTATTTTCTGCTCATTTTCAGTTTAAAGAGACAGAGACACACACACACACACACACACACACACAAGACTGAGCAACAAACATTTTGGGAATCTGCCAAAAGCTGCATCTAAGAACTATGTATTCAAACTAATCTCTTTTGCTGTACAGAGGAAACAGACCAACATACTTTACCATTTCCCAATTTTGCACTCTTAACTCCTAGCCACAGACGGTTGTGACATCATCAGCATATGAACTTCTAAACTTTGTATGAAAGTGTAAGCAGTTTTCTGTTGCACCATTTGGGAGCATGAGCATCTATTACCATTTTGATACAAATCAGTATGTTAGTAACGGTAACTAAGTTGTTATGTAACTGCATTTTCAGGCAAATAAACAAATAATTTCCTTAATCCTTCTTGCTGGCCTGTAGGTTGTTAAACTCCTAAAAAAATAACAAATTATTAATGTTTTTAACATTTAACAATTCTTCTTTCTGCTTAAATTGTGCAAAAGGACATTCGAATTCGGTGTTCGATGGAGTAAGTTTGAGTCTCCTGCTGATTTCATTTAAAAATTGTAATTATTTAGCACTTTCTTTAGTAATATAATATATTTTGACTTATTCTATTTTGTTTCCTTATTTGTACTTTTAACTAGAAAATCGAATGGTAGCATTCAGACAACACTGAGATCTAGTGTCGCGTCTCCCTCTCACCATGAACCCCCACCCACGTCTCCCTCTCACCATGAACCTGCACCCGCCACGTCTCCCTATCACCATGAACCCCGTACCGCACTTTATCATTAACCTGCTGTGTTTTCATGCGGATGCGCTGTCTACTATCCAGCAAGACCTGCAGGTCATGAAAACACAGCAGGTTAATGATAAAGTCGCTACCGATGCCACCATATCAACACTGAAAGGTACTGTGGGGGAAATGGGGCACACTCTCTCTGGTTACACCGCTGATATCGTTCATATGAAGACTACTATCGAGTCTCTCACTGCGACCGTGACTCAATTAGAGAATAAATGTGAGGATCTGGAGTCGAGGTCACGGCGCAATAACGTTAGGATAGTCGAGGTTCAGAGGGCGCTGACACCTGTACGACCTTGTTAAAAAGCCGTATGGTCTGGAGAAGGAGCCGGTTCTGGACCGGTCCCACCGGACCCTTCAGCCGAAGCGAAGCCTGGTGAACGACCACGAGCTATTGTGCAGATTACATTATCACAGGGACTGTGTTGATATTTTACACCGTGCGAGAGAGCTCCAGCGGATTAAAGTAAGGGATCTGACCATCTCCGTGTTCCCTGACTACACAGTCCAGACAGCCCGGGCCCGGGCCGCGTTTAACGAAGTTCGGTATCAACTTCGTGATATTGAGGGAGCTCGCTATAGAATACTTCATCCAGCTCGGCTTCACATTACATATAACGGAGTCCAGAAGGAGTTTATTTCAGCGGAGGAAGCAGGAGACTACGTTAAACTCTTAATACCGGGGTGAACCGCATCACCTACACAGTGTAGCATTCTTTCTTTCTTTATTTGTTTGTTTATTTATCTATTTATTATTTTTATTTATTTATTTATTTTTATAATATTATTTATTCTTATTTGCACTCGGCCTTCCAGCTCTAGAGAATTCGAATTCTTATTGAGGATATTGTGCATTACTTCGTCTAGAATTTGTGGACTCATTCCTCTTATATTCACTTCTGTATTAATGTTCTCTGTTTTGACTGGGTTAGAGTTTATTTTATTTTTTATTATCAATTTATCTATTTTTAATTTTTTTAAGTTTTTATTATTTATTTATTTGTTTATTTTTTTTGTGCTACACTGTGTAAGATTATTAGTTATAAGTCTTTAAAAGGTAAAGACATATTTGTTAAAGTGTGCAGATTACTTATTAGATTTGAAGTCAATAGGGAACTTTTCTCTTACTGGAATTTTTTTCTTTTTCGTTTAGGTTTAGTTTACTCTTTGTCCACTTTGTGGACAACTCTAGGTGGGAAACCCCGCTGTCTCTCTTATTTTATGGAGACTTTGGGTGGGTGGCGGGGGGGGGTGGGGTGTGGAAGGTCCCACTTCAGCTCTCATTGGCTATTTACATTCCTATGGTTTACTTTATTTAAATGGTTAGTAACATGGATCCCAGAATAGCTGGGACAGGCACGCCTTTAAGATTTATTAGTTGGAATGTCAGAGGTATGGGTAATCCTGTTAAGAGATCTAAGGTTTTTACACATTTGAAACATTTAAACTCCAATATAGTATTTTTTTAGGAGACGCACCTACGTATTAAAGATCATCAAAGGTTACACTGCCCTTGGGTGAGTCAAGTCTTTCACTCGAATTTTAATTTGAAAACAAGAGGGGTCGCTATTTTAATTGACAAAAGGTTACAGTTTTCATCCACAAATGTTACTGCTGATGTGAACTGTAGATACATTATAGTTGCAGGTACTTTAATGCAAAGACAGGTATTGTTGGTTAATGTATATGCTCCAAACTTTGATGTGGAATTTGCTAATAAACTGTTGAGCAATCTCCCTTTCTTAAATACTCATCTGTTGATTTTCGGTGGAAATTTAAATTGTGTATTTGACCCAAACTTGGATCGGTCTAATCCCCGTACTCTGAATCAATCTGCAATGTCCAAAACATTTTCAGATTTTATGTGTCAGAACGGTCTCGTTGATCCCTGGAGATCCCGTAACCCCTCTCTTAAAAAGTTTTCTTTCTTCTCCCAGGTTCATCATTCTTATTCGAGGATTGATTATTTTTTTATAGACAGCACTCTAGATTCTTGCATAGTTTCTTCTGACTATTTGGGTATTGTAATTTCTGACCATGTGCCTCTACAATTAGATATTCATCTTTCAACTTATAAACGCAGCCGACCGCCTTGGAGATTTAATTCTCTTTTTTTAGCAGACAGTGAATTCTGCGAGTTCATTTCTAGTTCTATTGATGACTTTCTTTTCTTCAATCAGAATGACTCCACCTCTTATTCACTGTTATGGGAGACATTTAAATCCTATATCAGAGGGCAGATTATTTCTTATTCTGCTCGCTGTAATAATAAATGCACTGCTAGGGTTAATGAACTAGCATCTGCAATCAGTAGTCTCGATCAAAGATGTGCATTAAACCCCTTCCCAGAACTTCTTAAACAGTGTCTTGACTTACAGGTAGAATTTAATCATATTTCGACTAAAGAGGCAGAACACTTACTGTTACGTACTCGTGGTTCATATTATGAACATGGCGACAAGCCGAGTTGTTTACTGGCACATCAGCTACGGCAACAGGCCACTTCCCGTCTCATACCTAGTATTAAAAACACTTATAATATTGTCACTACAGATCCCATGGAAATTAGTACTACTTTTAAATCTTTCGAATCTCCAACAGATAATACTAAAGTGAACGCATTTCTTCAAAACCTCTGTAACCCTGTTATAGATACGAATACTGTTATGTAATTGGATTCCCCAATTTCTCTTGAAGAAATTTTAATTTCAGTTAAATCTATGCAATCTAACAAAGCTCCTGGCCCGGACGGGTTTCCAATTGAATTCTTTAAAACGTTCATTGGAAAATTAGCTCCATTGCTCTTGGCTATGTTCAACGAATCTTTGGAATGGGTCTTTGCCTCCAACCCTGACACAAGCCACGATAGCTCTGCTCCTAAAGGAGGGTAAGGATCCATCCTCCTGTGGTTCTTATAGACCGCTATCACTGCTGAATGCAGATGTAAAGGTGTTGGCGAAAGTAATGGCATCTCGGTTAGAGAATGTACTTCCTTATATTATATCTGAAGATCAGAACGGTTTTATAAAGGGACGTCAAATGTTTTTTAATACCCGTACACTCTTTAATATAATTTATTCAAAGCATTCAGCTGTTCACCCTGAGATTGTGATTTCATTAGATGCTGAAAAAGCAATCGACAGGGTCGAATGGGACTATTTGTTTGCAGTCCTGAGGAAGTTTGGATTTGGGGACAAGTTTATTTCTTGGATTAGCCTCCTTTACTCAACCCCTAATGCTAGGGTTAAGACTAACGATACTTATTCGGATTATTTTGCGCTTGGACGAGGGTGTCGCCAAGGTTGTCCTTTATCCCCTCTGCTATTTGCTGTTGCCATCGAGCCGCTCTCTATTGCACTAAAATCTTCCTCCTTGTTTAAAGGAATAGTTCGATATGGTGTAGAATACAAATTGTCGCTATATGCTGATGATTTGTTATTGTATGTAACTGATCCTATCGCCTCTATGCCTTCTGTCTTGGATGTTCTGGAGTTTTTTGGTGTTGTCTCTGGTTATAAACTAAATTTAGATAAAAGCGACTGTTTTCCTGTCAATACTCCAGCTCTGTCTCTCCAACAGTCAGATCTACCGTTTCGATTTAGTCAGTCAGGTTTTAAATACCTAGGTATCAACGTGACACGTTCTCTATCTAATCTTCTATCAGCTAACTTTACTCCCCTTATCTTAAAGGTTAAATCTAACATTCAGAGTTGGGGTAACTTACCCCTTTCCCTAATTGGCAAGATCAATGCCGTCAAAATGAATATATTACCGAAGTTTCTTTTCTTGTTCCAACAAGTGCCTCTTTCTCTCCCAAAATCATTCTTTGTTTCATTGGATAAGATAATTAGTACATTTATTTGGGGAGGGAAGCCACCAAGGGTTAGTAAATCTTTACTGCAGAAATGTAAACTTAGTGGAGGACTTGCATTACCCAATTTTCAATTCTATTACTGGGCTGCACACATCCATAAACTTTGTTACTGGGTTCAATCTCCTGGATCTTCTTGGTCTAAATTGGAATTATCTTCTTGTAGTGAATCCTCCTTACCTGCTTTGCTTTACTCCCCTTTACCTACAAAACTTTCCCTATATACTGATAACCCTGTTGTCCTTAACACACTTAAGACTTGGTATCAATTTTGATGGCATTTTAAATTTGTAGGTGCATCCTTTTTGTGTCCTTTAGTCAACAATCATCTATTTCCCCCATTGTGTTTGGATTCCTCATTTTCAGTGTGGTATGTGGTCAGTGTGGTATTAAACAAGTTAGAAATTTGTATTCTGATGGTGTGTTTGATAGCTCTGCCAATTTGGCATCCATTTACGATCTTCCCTTGATGCGTTTCTTTCGGTACTTTCAAATACGGAACTTCGTTTCTAGATGTTTTCCTGATTTCCCTTCTGCTGCTACTGAACAGGCTTGGGAAGACCTGTTTTCAAATAACCCGCATCAGAGAGGAATGATTTCTAAGATTTATGATTTTATTCTGAGGTTAGGTGGGTCGAGTAACAAAATTAGGAATGCATGGGAAACGAAATTAGGAGTACTAATAAGTGAGGAGTGTTGGGAACATGCTATAGGGAGGGTACAGACTACCACTTCTTGTGCTCGTCTTGGACTTATACAGTTCAAAATTTTAAATAGAGTCCATGTGTCCAAGTCAAGAATGTCTGTGATGTATACGAATGTAGAGGACAAGCATGATAAATGCCATGGCTCTCCCTGTCATCTTGGCCATATGTTTTTCTTCTGCCCTGAACTCCATGGTTTTTGGTCTGGCTTTTTTTCCATCATGTCCACTATTCTCAGGGTAGATTTAAAGCCTTGTCCATTGATTGCGATATTTGGGATTCCTGAAGCTTCAATTCCTTTGAGGTTGATACAAAAGGATGTTATTGCTTTCACATCCCTTATAGCAAGACGTTCCCTACTGTCACATTGGAAGTCTGTTAAATACCCATCTATCTTCCAGTGGATAAAGGACAGTTTTTCTGAAACTCGAGAAAATAAAATACGATGAATAAGTACAGATAAGTGTTTTCATAAATGGCATCCCTTTATTGCATACTTTATGGAGTTACAGACACTACCCACTTAAAGGTTAGTGCCTGTTGTTGAATTTTATAATATGTTTATAACCAGTGACAGTTAATGGGTAGCCATGATGAGCCGGAGGGGTGGGTTGTGGGTTCAATTTTGTTTTCCTTTGTATAAAAAGAAAAAAACCTGTGAATATTTACTGCTGGTGCTCATTTTGTTTTTTATTTTTGGGAAAGGGTGGGGAGGACAGAACAGAAAAGGCGATTTAGATAGGCTTAGTAGAAATGTTCAACAGAAATGTTTAGCAGAAAGGTTATTAGAAATGTTAGCAGAAATGGTTCATCAGAAGTTCAGCAAAAATATTCAATAAAAATGAAACAAAAAAAATGTAGAAATGTAGAAATGTTCTGTAGAAATGTTCAGCAGAAATGTTCAATAAAAATGAAACTTTAAAAAAATTTGTGCAAAAGTTTAACTTGTGACCTGCTGATAGAGAAGCACTCCCATTTAGACAATACTACATTCACATTCATTTAAATAAACTTACATCAGCACATACTGATGAGTTGTGGATGGTGAAAGAGATTCCTGATATGTAAATTGATCATTGAGGATTTTTACAGGAGGCTCGATCATACTGACATTTTGATGAACTGCTCAGAACCCCACACAATTAGCTGCTTTTCCTGTCCTTTATACACCTTCCACAATCTGGGCCTGTATTAAAACTGTACTCACTGTACAGCTCGGTTCAACCTACTCAAGCCAAACAGGGCAGCCAGGAACCTTGGAGTGATTCTTGATGATAGCTTGACCTTTACAGACCATATTTCAACAACTCCATGGTTCTCTAGGTTCAGCCTGTACAACATCAAGAAAATCAGACCCTCTCACACCGATCAGGCCACACAGCTACTAGTAGATCTTGTCATCTCAAAACTGAACTATTGTAATGACCAATCTCTATGCACTATTCTCTGGCCTCCCAGCCAGCTCCATCAAACCCCTTCAGATGATTCAGAATGCTGCAGCACGCCTCGTCTTCAACCAGCCCCAAAATCCCCATGTCACACCCCTCTTCATCTCCCTCCACTGGCTTCCTGTAACTGCCCGTATCAAATTCAAGGCCCTGATGCTCACGTACAAGACCTTGTCTGGAACAGCACCCTCCTACCTCAACCCTCTCCTGAAGGCTTACGTTCCTTCACGCAATCTGCTATCAATTGATGACCGATGCTTAGTAGTGAAATATTAGTAATAATAGTAAAATAATAGTATAATACTAATAATATAATAGTGAAATATTCTGAGAGAAAATCCTTAGAAAAAAGAAATGTATTAAGATTATTAATTTCTCTCAGAGTGCCCAAATTCAGCAGAGTTCAAGAAAAGTCCTAATGAGTTAGGAGTTAATAAAACTGCTGTAGTCAGACAAAGCTTGTATTTTTAATTTCAAACAGCCTAAATTAAAGAGTTAATTAGCTGAAAATGGTCTAATTTTTGTTATGGAACTGATTTCTTCATCTTAAAAACAGAGAAGAAGCAGCACTGTGGGGGAGTGATGATTTGATCACATCAGGAGACAATAAATGGATCAATCAAAGAAGGACTTTTATCATCTATACCCCTCACATCATCCATATACTGTATTTATCTATTTCCCCATCACTCATCAAGAAATCACCATGGGGCTCCCTTGATCTCATATATTATTTTCCTTCTGTAAATATTTTTTATAACATGCAAATATAAAAGCGGATTCAGCTTTAGAGGAGTCGTGGAAATTTCTTTTTAAAAATACATGATTAAATTTATTATTTACTGTTTTAGACTCGGACAAGTGCTGAAAACGTGAAGCAAAAGAGCAAGAAGATCTTAAAGATATGGATTTTTTGTAATATTTTAAATTCTTATTTAGTCTTGACAAACTATCCAATGAATTAATTAAAAACAATACTCCAGTCAGTCCAGATCAACAGATTCAATTGTAGTCCACTGTGTTTTGTTAGAAATGCCCCATGATGAAATGTAGTTTTCAGTTTGTGTCGGTAGACATCAATAATCAAAATGTTCTTATATGTGTTTTAATGTATGAAATAATATTGGCAGTGCACCTTAAGTATATTATTTAAATGATTGATACAAATGTTTGAAATCATCTCCCTGTATGTTGTTTGTTGACACTGAAACTGCTCTGAAGGAACAGATTAAGGGGTGGGGGTCATTTTGGGGTTTTTATGAAGGCACTGACAGGGGTCTCTGACAAAGTATTGCTAAGGGCCCCAGAAGTCTAGGATCGGCACTGCACTAGAGAGAACCCTTACTCACCATGTTGAACTTCTTCTGTTGTCCGCCCCATTTCCTGTCATGATCATGCACACCTGTTTAGTATTGTATTATTAGTCGCCTTATTTTACTCTTGGGTCTGTAGCTTTTTGTGTTGTTGGAGCATTATGCTTAGACTTGCATGTGTGGCAATATTTTGGTTAATGTTTTCTCTGTATGGTTTGTTTTACTTGCTTAGCCTAGCATTAGCCCAGTCCTTTGTTGTCCCAGTTTTAGTTTATCTCTTGGTTGTTTTTGACCCTATTAAAGAAGTTCTGCACTTTGTATCCTGGACTCCTGTTATGACAATTACATTTAACACATAACCGTCTCCACAGACCCTGATACCATGCTTCACTACCAAGTTTGAAACATACATGTGTTGTAAACATATTGTTTACTCAAATTGTGTAAAACAAACATGAATTATTATTTAAATACTACTGAATAATTATTCAGACTACAAATAACAATAACTCAATGTTTAGAAAAAATGAAAATAGTTCAGAAATACTATTAGCTTATAAATTATTACAGAATAGTTTATTCTGCAAATATGTTTATATTATTTTATGAATAGAAGGCTAGATGACAAATCACCTGTACAGCCTGAAAATGCAGACAAGAAAATGCACTACGAGCCACTGCGACTTTATACAGTTGCAGCTGTGTGAAGAATAGGACTGATTATTATTACTGCTGATTGATGAACACAACAGAAGTGGAAAATGGGCGTGTTTTCTGTGTCTGAACTGAAATGAGTAAATGCTGAACCCAATATTATAGAGAGACAATAAAATGGACACACATAGGGAAATTGATGAAGATAACAGCAGAAGATTATTTACTGCCTCTGTTCCACATCTGCTTATGCAAACATGAAAACATACTGGAATAAATGTTGTTATTTTTAATAACTGAAGCATGAACTTAATCTCTTATTAATTGTACATTTAAACTTTCATTTCCTTATTGATTTGCCGAGCCATGTTGTAGATGTTGTAGACATGTTTTAGACTCACCTAGTGAGTGTATGTCTGAGTGTCTCCTGTGCTGGTGATCATTTAATCCACAGATTCCCAACCCTGGTCCTGAAATACTCTGTCCTGCATATTTTAGTGTTTCCCCTTCTCCCAACACACCTGATTTAACTAATCAGTTAATTAACAGCCCTTCCTAAATCAGGTGTGTTAGAAACAGTGGGGTGTAGTGCAGGGGGTTCTCCAGGACCGGCATGGAAACTTGTGATTCATTGAGTGAACTCTCATTCTAAAATGTACTTAAATTAATAAATACAATTGAAAAATACAAATTATGATGTGGTTTATTTATGCACAAACTACTGATGTTAAGAGAAAAGAAAGTTTATCATAGTATAACATTCACTGTATAAAGTGTAGAAATAGATCTTACCCTCGACAATGACGTGAACAGTGATGTCATTATACCAGGATTCGTCCTCAATGATACATGTATATTTTCCTTCATCAGAGACTCGGAGAGCTGAGAGTTTGAGTGAAGCGTTGCCTTTCTGTAGCTCCTCTTTAAACAGTGATGTTCTTCCTCTGTAAGACTGAGCCTGCTTTTCATTTCTGTCTTCATGATCCTTATAGAGATGCACTAATGAAGCCACAGTCTCTACTCTCATCCACTCCACTGTCATGTCCACAGCACTGGTGTCGGGTTTGATAAAACAGGGCAGAACCAGATCTTCACCAGCTACAGCAACAAGAGGAACATCTGGACCAACCACCGTTAATCCCTCTGGGTTTTTTCAAAAACAAACAAATACTGTATATCATTACCAATATATATATGTGTGTATGTATGTGTATCTATGTGTATGTGTGGACCATGATTTCCAAATGAAATACAAAATCTTTCATCTTCCCCATGAATGTGGTTGTGTGTACTGAACCAGACTGGAAGATTCAGAAGAATCAGGAAACCTTTGCAGGTGTTTTGAGTTAATTATCCGAATAGAGCTTTCTCAGGTTGAAATTTCTTATTATACATTCTTTATTCTAATAATTTGAGATACAGGACTTTTGATTTCACCCTGTCCAGGGTGTACTTCTCCTTGTGCCCGATGCTCCCTGGGATAGGCTCCTGGTTCCCCGTAACCTTGAAAAGGAGTAAGCTGTAGAAGATGGATGGATGGACTTCTGATTTCAATGTTCTGTAAGCCCAAAAAAAGGCTTGAAATATTTCACTTTATGTGAAAATAATTGAAAGTTCCAATTTTTGAAATAATCATGGAAAAACATAAACTTTTCCACGATATTCCAATATTTTGAGATGTAGCTGTGTGTGTGTGTATGTGTATATATATACACACACACACACACACGGGATGCACACAATGTTCGGCAACCGAAATTAGTGAAAAGGCCGAATAAATCTGACTGAACAATGACGTGTTTGATGACGCTACCAAACAGCCTATCAACCAGAGTGAGACGTGCGAATATCACGACCTCGATGAGGGGGTGCCTGCATACACGAGCTACGTGCTTTTCGGGTGTTTACGTTTTTGTTTGTGTTCCGGAGTATTCTGTCATGTCGCGAGACATAAGGGAATAGAGTATGGAAGCAGGTAAAGATGTATTTATTTAAGGGCAGGCAGACAAATCCAAATCGTAATCCAAAAAACTTAGTCAAGACAGGCAAAGGGACTAAATGAACTAATCTATAGTTTAAACTAACTCAATCTATCAAGGAGCATAACATTAACCACGTATCTAACTATACTATATCTACTCTAATACTCCGCGAGGTGTACAGGGAGGCGAGCGGTATATATCCCCAATATCATCAGCCGTATAGAACCAGTTTCTGCACTCTTATCAATGCACTTTTTAATGCAATTTTTGTGTGTTCCATTATATTGCATTATATATATGCTCATATATTTAATGATGGAAATAAGTATTTGACCCCCTCTCAATCAGAAATATTTCTGGCTCCCAGGTGTCACACTCTTAAAGGGAGTGCTCCTAATCTCAGCGTGTTACCTGTATAAAAGACACCTGTCCACAGAAGCAATCAATCAGATACCAAACTCTCCACCATGGCCAAGACCAAAGAGCTCTCCAAGGATGTCAGGGACAAGATTGTAGACCTACACAAGTCTGGAATGGGCTACAAGACCTTTGCCAAGCAGCTTGGTGAGAAGGTGACAACAGTTGGTGCGATTATTCACAAATGGAAGAAACACAAAAGAACTGTCAATCTCCCTCGGCCTGGGGCTCCATGCAAGATCTCACCTTGTGGAGTTGCAATGATCATGAGAACAGTGAGGAATCAGCCCAGAACTACACGGGAGGATCTTGTCAATGATCTCAAGGCAGCTGGGACCATAGTCACCAAGAAAACAATTGGTAACACACTACGCCGTGAAGGACTGAAATCCTGCAGCACCCACAAGGTCCCCCTGCTCAAGAAAGCACATATACATGCCCGTCTGAAGTTCGCACATGAACATCTGAATGATTCAGAGGACAACTGGGTGAAAGTGTTGTGGTCAGATGAGACCAAACTGGAGCTCTTTGGTATCAACTCAACTCGCCGTGTTTGGAGGAGGAGGAATGCTGCCTATGACCCCAAGAACACCATCCCCACCGTCAAACATGGAGGTGGAAACATTATGCTTTGGGGGTGTTTTTCTGCTAAGGGGACAGGACAACTTCCCCGAATCAAAGGGACGATGGACGGGGCCATGTACCATCAAATCTTGGGTCGTGGATGGGTATTCCAGTATGACAATGACCCAAAACACACGGCCAAGGCAACAAAGGAGTGGCTCAAGAAGAAGCACATTAAGGTCCTGGAGTGGCCTAGCCAGTCTGCAGACCTTCATACCATAGAAAATCTGTGGAGGGAGCTGAAGGTTCGAGTTGCCAAAAGTCAGCCTCGAAACCTTAATGACTTAGAGAAGATCTGCAAAGAGGAGTGAGACAAAATCCCTGCTGAGATGTGTGCAAACCTGGTGGCCAACTACAAGAAATGTCTGACCTCTGTGATTGCCAACAAGGGTTTTGCCACCATGTACTAAGTCATGTTTTGCAGAGGGGTCAAATACTTATTTCCCCTCATTTAAATGCAAATCAATTTATAAATGCATGGCTGTGCTTGTGTTTGACTGGCCTGCCAGCAGTCCAGATCTGTCTCCTATGGTGCATCATGAAGAGGAGAATCAGAAAATGCCGACCAAGAACTCTGGAGCAGCTGAAGTCTTGTATCAAGCAAGAATGGGCAAAAATTCCACTTGAAAAACTGCAACAATTAGAATCCTCATTTCTCAACAATTAAAAAGTGTAATTAAAAGGAATGGTGATGTAACACAGCGGTAAACATTCCTCTGTCCCAACTTTTTTTGAGTGTGCTGAAGGCATCAAATTCTAAATTTGTTTATATTTACAAAATACAATTAATTTGGTCAGTGAAAACATTGAATATCTCTTCTTTGTACTTTTGCCAGTTAATTACATTTTAAAGAGACTTGACAAATCACAGATTTTTGTTGTTATTGCATTTTGACAAAAAATCCCAGCTTTTATGGAAATGGAATTAGTACATTTTGACCTTTCATGATATTCTTGCATATTGTAGCTCTACTGCTGGTGTTTGCTGTCTGTAGCAACCTAAGAGGCAAACTCATGAAAACAGTAAATCTTTAAAGCAATTCAAATTTAAGTGCAGTCTTAAATAAATTTTACAGGCCTCGTAATGTAGGTAGCAATACTCTAGTTGTAGGTAGCAACTCAAATGTTTAATAGTCAACAACATCAACAATGGTAACACCAGATTAAACACTGTCAGCTCTTTCCCAACATGCAGTAATTTATTACTGGAGGAAGGGATGAAGCTGGATGTGGAATTAGTGAATTAGCACTTTTACCCGTTCTCATACGTATAATTGTGCCAAATTTATATCCGTTATAATCTTGGCTTAAAAAGAATCTACTCATCAAACTGACCTTTAGCTGTAAACAGCCAATCGCATTCAACATGGAAAAAACAACTTTAGCTGTTTCTTGAAGATGGTGACAGATTCTGTGGTCTGGATTGAGGTTGGAAATTCATGGGGTTGCAAATACTCACTCCACAAAGTGAACTAATGAATCGTCTACTTTCAAGTAATAATTTTTGAATCTCGTCTTCACTTCATATATAGATCATATATAGTCGCTGAGCCAATGATGTTACTCAGCTCTGAGAGAGGAGATCTTCCACACACCAGGATTCAGTTAAAGAGAGTCACACATCACCTTTTACAAGAGGACCAGAGAGAGTTCTCTCAAAAACAACTTTTATAACACCACTAAACTTACAGAACTCTCTGGGCACAAAAACATCACAATTTTAGAGTTCATTATACCATACATTATAAAACACACACACACACACACTGTTGGATAAGATTTTTGATAGAAATAAAACACAAGGGTAATAAAATATGGAGAATGAAGATTTAGTGAGAATATAGGAAAGAACAGAGTCACGCTCTCTTCCTTACAGACAATGTCTCCTAAAAAAGTTAATTATAGCAAGGCCTAGGGCCTGACCAAAAAGAGGAAGTGCAACACACACAGCACACGAGAACATGAACTCACTCACACACAGACCCAGAGTAATCAGAATAACAAAGTAATGGCTAATGATAATTTGACAAAATCATACAGTACATATGCTAATAACAATGCAGGAAAAAAGCATATAGGTACCATGATAAAGAAGGAAAAAGCACACAGGTGATAAATGACCTCACTCAAAGTCAGCTCAGAAATGCCAAAGAAAGCAACAACAAAAAGGAGAACTGATAAAGTAAGTGTAAACTCAACAGGTTTCAAGAAGTCTGAGACACAAATAGCAGGATTGGAAAGAACAAAAAAATGCATTACATCACCCAGACATCACATGTAATGGTATTTTGGGCAAACCAAGGGTGTGTCAACTTTATAAAAGGGAGCCCCATTTCAGGGGATGGAGAGATCACTTTTTGAGACGTCCCAAACTGTTTGGATCTCATGTAACGAATTAAATAAATTGGACCTTCACCTTTTCTCACTCACTGGTTCCGTGTGGTGATTTAGACTTTGAGTATCTCAGCTGATGAAAGCTATTGTAAGTACATTCAATATTTTCTAAATTGTTATATTGGTAATAAGAAAGTAGGCAAAAATTTGACCTACAACACACACACACACACACACACACAACAGAATAGTTTTTCCCCATACCTGATTGAAATTTCATGAAGCTGAAGAGAATCAGGAGAGTCACACAGAAAAACATCGTCCCTGAAAGACAGTTTATCGTTATTGCTTCAGTCTGTTTTACAAGATAAATAACATTTTATGAATTACACTCAGTGCACAATTTAATGCATCTGTTCCATCAAAAAATAGAAATCTAAATACTCACCACTTTGTAAGGGAAATATTTTCTTGATAAGAGGACGCTAAAAAGTAAAGACTGTCAATAAGTCCACGATGTCAGTTTAGTGTACTTTCGTTAGTGTAACCTGTTTAACCTGTTTCTAACTGCCAGACAAAAAAAACACCTTTACCTTCTCTCTAATATGATAAGAATGGAGGAAGTGTGTTTGAGGTGACTCATTTCAGCCGAAGTTGCAAAAGCCCAAATTTAAAACGCTGAACCTAAAACACTCGCTCATATTAATCCCTATATTTAACACGTGAGTGTTAATTGACTTTGTTAGTTTAAACTTCTTTGTTTACATGTTGGTGATTGGTGATGTTGATGATGGTTTTCTACATTACCCATGATACCATTCGAGTCCCTGCTGATAGTAGCGTCACTTTGCTTCATCTGGTATGCTAGCTATATAAAACACAAAGTAGAACACAACTCATTCTAGATATCAAAATGACACTCTGGTGTGAGCAATTATGTGAGTGTTGTTTTGTTTTCTACACTATATCTATTAAAACAAGAGCTGCTCTCAGTCAGGACTGAAAATCATTTCCAGGGATTGGTATCCAAGACAACAGCTTTAAATTGAAGTTGTAACACCTGTTTGTTGTTCTTGGGGGGTCGTCCTCACTTTGCATAGTTAAGGCAGGCTGAGTGAGTTGTGGTCATTTCAGCATCCTCACCCCCCCCTCACTCACAGAGCCATGTTGCTGCTTTGGGCTGCCTTTTTTTGCTTTTTTTTGCTCTGATTTGTTTTGCTTTGTTTGTTCTTTTTTTGCTTTGTGTTGTGTCACTAAGATCAGTTTTTCTAATTTAACTACGTGTTGTAACAGTCTTTATCAATTATGCTGATGCCTCTATGCAGTAGTAGTGGTTTTGGTCAGTCTGGGTAAACTTACTACCTGTAATCAGTTTGAGCTCGGGGTTATGAGTTTTTGTGACAGTAAGTTGGTGGGGGTGGGGGTGGGGGGGTTGTTTTGTTTTGTATTTTGTTTGCCTGCTTTGAGCATATTAAAAAAATCTTTCTTGTGTTCTCCTTGTAGGAGCTGAGTGCTTCCTGAGGCTGGGGGAGTTCTTTGCTGCACCTTAGGCTTTACTTAACTAAGGGTCATTGTTATTGACTCATATAAAGTTGGCTTGACGTTGGACATTTGATATTCAGATATGTGGAAGTTAAGGGACCGTCTATAAAGTTACATACGACATTGTTCTACATGTTTCTAACTTCGATAGCATTTGAAGGGAATAACTTGGTCATATAAATTCATGTTTTATTATTTTTTATTAAATGATCATTACTGTTTTTAATGTCCTGAGATTCATGGCTTGCTATTGGACGACTCGGAATCAACAGAAATATGGATTGTGTGCTTATTATTCATTTATACAGACTGATATAACTTATTTATGATTAATGATCCATCACTGTATGAATATTAAAATTAAAAGATGAAAATTGAGATTAAGAGACCATCAGAGGAACATTAAAAGAACATTATGGGACCGTTACGAGAGTGTTATGGGAACATTCTGCAAACCTAAAAACAATGTTCTATTTCCATAAAGAAAACTTTCATGACTAACCAAAAACAAACCTTAAATTATGTTCTGGGAACCAAATATTGTTATCTGGGTAATTTATTACTCTTCAACCTGAAGTATGCGCACAGCCTGTTTTTTTCCATGTTGAACACTATTGGCTGTTTGCTGCAAATATCTTTATGATAACATATGTGCACGCAGGATCGAGCCCGACACTGGAGGTAAAACCGGGTTAATTAGAACATTGATAACCAGTGTCATAAAACCTGTTAACTATAATTAATCCGTGTTGGATTAGTTTAGTTTTGTCAACTCAAGATCTACTCTGCAACTCTGAGTTTGTTCAACTCACTTCGTGAAACAGGCCTCAGGGTTCAGTTAAAGAGTCACACACCAAGAGGATTTGAAATCAGCTCTCTCAAAAACAAATTTTATATACAAACAAGAGAGAGAGAGAGAGAGAGAGAGAGAGAGAGAGAGAGAGAGAGAATAGTGGTTTTTTCCATTCCTGACTGAGATTCCATAAAGCTGTAGAGAATCAGGAGAATCACAGAAATAAACATAATCCCTGAAAGACAGTTTAGCGTTATTGCTTCAGTCTGTTTCACAAGATAAATAACATTTTACAGATGACACTTGTTTTAGCACGATTTAACACATCGCTTCTATCAAAAAGTTAAAATGCTCACTCATTTTAAGAGGAATATTTTCTCAATAAGAAGAGGATCAAAGTAAACACGCTTTGTCCCAAAGTTCTGGTTTTCAGTTGGTGTACTTTGGTTTGTGTTCATTTGTGAGACACACCTTTTTATAACGAAACATGATAAGAAGTGAGGTGGTGTCTTTGAAGCGCTTAATTAAGGTTCAAGCTGCAACAGCACATGGGCGATATTTCCATCTGCAGTCTACTGTAACAGCGAGTGCTCTGGCATCAGGTAAAACTTTTATATCTGCTACCAAGTGTAGAAGTAAAATCCCATCTGATCTAGTACAGTGGTAATGCATGTTCATATTATAAAAATATATTGAATGATGTATTTAATATTTAACATTATGTTTACTAAGCCAATGCAAGAACAGCACAGGAATGAATGCTTCATGGGCCGTTGCATGTGGACCACGATGCTTTTGGTATAAAATGGACTTCACACTCATCATTCTATTATGAATGAACCCAACTAACAATGAACCCAACTGTTTTTTATTTTCTAGAACTTATTTTAAGCATTTAAACTGGGCCCTTAAACTGAAATATTTGTTGGAATGATTAGGATTATAAAACACACACACACACACACACACTCCCCACGTAGTAAGCGCTGAAGTATGCAGCGTGCTCAGAAACCTGAAGCGAGAGCACTTTTCTGGTTTTTCAGAGACCTTGACTTTGTTTTCATTTGACACATGCATCTGTGATTTCTGTCCTGTCTCTGCCGCTGTATTTTCATTGGTTGGTTCCCGTATGTGTCATCATTGTTCTCAGCTGTCGATTACGTTTGTTATTTAAACCCCTCGTGTATCTATGTATCTCATGAAGTACTGAGTGTTATCACTGTACCAAGCGTTTGTACCCTGTTCCTCATTTTGTTTCATGGTCTTTGATCTTGTTTCTCATTACATACTTTTATGTTTACGCCCGTTTGCAGATCACCTGACCCATTACCTGTTTCTGACCACACTTTTGTTTCATGATTTGAATTTGTCTCTCTTTAATAAAGCTCTTATCTGCAACGGAACGGTCCTAACCTCCATTACGTGACACACACACAAAACACACGTCACACAACCATAATAAACATAAATAAAAAAAAAAATTTTTTTTTTATTAATTTTCTATAAAAAAATAATAAAAAAAAAAATAAAAAAAAAAAAAAAAAAAGAAAAAAATATATTTTTTTTTTGTTTGGTCCAGTTTGGGGTTTTATATATGATCTTGAACACTTCCTGGAAAATTAAACTTAAGAAACACTACTAGTAAAGATAAAGTCTGTATATGTAGTCTAAGCAGGTGAATTTCTCTTAGCCTTGCCAGTCACAACCATAACACTGCTGCAGGAAAAGCTGTGAGGTTTGTCACTGTGTGCATTTGTGTGTGAATGTCAGGTGACTACTACAGAATGACTACAAAAGATGTGCAAATTCTAAACCTTTGCAGGAATCTGACCTAATGCAGTAAATCTGTCAGACCAGACCAGCACTCATGAGCAACAGCGATGTGTTAGTCGTTGTTTCCAAACACAGTGTTGAGTTGCTGAGTCACTCTAATGAAGGTGGTGCGGCGATCAGCTCCTTCAGCTTCTCGCAGCTCCCACCGAGGTGCAAGTGGAGCGAACTCCACCCAGTACGTCCTTCACAGTGTCCTCCACTGGCCCTTTATAGGACACCTCCACTGTCTTACCCTCAGACGCCCTGCATCCATGAGAGAGAGAGAGAGAGAGAGAGAATAGAGAGAGTGTTGTGTGATTTTTTTTTTTTTCTTTTTCTCCCAATCATTTCCAGGGGAATCTGTTCAAGACAACAGGAATAATAGAATATATCTGTATGCATGCTGCCTGATATCCTGCATGATAACATTAAACATGTTAAAACATGGTGTAATGACTTTACATCCTGATTTTTCTCTCCTGTACTCAGTACTCTGCCAGTCTTTCTCTCACCTGTACTCTGCTACTCCTCCTGCGTGCTTCTTCATGGCCGTATCGGAGCTCATGCCATAGAACAGTTTGTACTTTTTACCGTTTTTCTCAATGGTCTCACCCCCGCTCTCAGAGTGACCTGCCAACATTCCACCTAGCATCACGAAGTCTGCTCCCGCACCTGTCCATCACACAACACAGCTGTCAATCAAATATAGTTCAGAGAATATTAGACACATGGAGCACAAAATCCATGAATATAGGTAGGGAAATGTAAGTGGTGTTTCTTCTTGGCTTTGTTGATTCTGAAAGTTGTCACAAGTTGCTTTTGTAGCCTCCCTTCTATATTCTCACTTTTGCTTGGCATTTGAGAGGGCAGTTGTGCGCCACATTCATAGTGGTCCAGAGCACTCTCGTCCCTAACCACAGTATACAGTAAGGTGATAATGCACCAGTCCTCTGATTTAGGGCAAGTCTAAATTTGTTAACCAATTTATCCAGTTTCAGCAGCCTAGAGACAGAAGATGGGCATCCATCCAATTCCACTGTTTGCATGCCAACCTCAGCATTTTCCAAGACCTTTTCCCCACTTTGGTTATAGATGTAAAACAATATTGTGATGGTGTTGAGTCACACTAAACACTACCTTGTGATTTCTTTGGGGGTTTCTGAATGTAGAAATAGCCACACAGCTTTCATCTGGAGAATGTTGATATGCTGTTAAAGTTCACAGCTCACTTCGCCACACTTAGATCTTCGGTCTAAAAGCCCGTACATATACTTCCTACACCTGCTGGGTGGCATCTCTTGTACAAAATGCGCTCTTTATAGACAAACCCGACACTCATTCATGCCCCAAAAAAGAGAAACGTCTGCTAACAAAAGCCCTTTAGTAGTGAGCACAGTCTCTTGTCTCCATCACTAACACATGTCTTTGTGTCATGGCTGAAAAGTAGGAGTTGCGGAAGCACGGTGGTCTTACCTAGACAAACAAAGCCTGTGCATGGCAGCCTGCCCACTTGAAATTCCTCAGATGCAGCCACAATCACATCATGTTCTGACATCTCCACTAGAGGAATTGGAGATGAGCCCAGTGGCCCAGTATCTAAGAGATGGGCATTATTCAATAATATTCTATTTGAACATTTGAGCTCATAAAAATATATTTGTTCATTTAAATGAAGTTTAATGAGAAAGATGTGATTTTTCTAAATCATTAAGATTTTGTCACCGTTTCAGAACAAGTCCCAAATAATTAACTTCTATCCACAACAAGGTTTTTTTAGTTGAAAACATTACGTACGTGCTGGTAAACAAGACAGTACAGAACACAAGTATTTAAGCTCACACGCAGAGGAAAAACAAATGCTAATGAAGCACACAGCCCAATTAACATAAAGAACCAACATAAACACTTGGTTATCATGTTTATATTGTTTCACATGTTCTTGTAGAGAAAACAAGCATACAGTATCCACATGTTCGGGGTGAAAGTCGGCTCCTTAGTCTGTTGTCAATTAGGCCAGCTGTGGGAGAAAACACACAGATTTAGAAAAACATACGTTTAAACGCCGTTGAAGCATGTACTTTCTGTCCACCAATGAATCGAGAAAAGAAAAACAAAACAACCACCACGTGTTAAGCTGTGGCTTTAGAAAACGTGTATTAAGTCACTGAGAAAACCTGATTGGAAAAATTATGGTCCGAACGCTGGTTTATGTTTGGCAATGCCTCCTGTTAGTCATGTAATAGACACTATACTCTCAGCGCCACCCAATGCATTTAGTTATAACTGTGAGGTTTTAGTTTGGGTGCTCAGGATTTAACAAGTGAAATCCGACTAGTATTTTTACTTTTCAAATATTTGTGCACCCCTACCAGTATCCATCACTGACAAGATATCAGAGTGCCCGGAATATCCGTCATACGCCGACACAAACGTATTTCGTATCTGAGGCACAGCTGCCAAAATATTTATAGTGCCTCAAAATCATTCCCACGGAGAGGAGACACAGACAGAAAGAGAGAATGTGGACTTTTCAGGAGCAGGATTACAGTGTAATCTTTACTAAGTAAGGAATGTAAAACATGACGAGGTGGTGTGATGAGGCTACACTTCAAAACCACTACTTTTATCTTCCTGAAGTACTCCATTGGACACCACATCCCAAAGAGAGTTTTATTTGTTATACCACTGGAATTGTCTCTGTTTATTATAAATTGTTTACTGTTGGATTCCATACAAGTCCACTCATACAAGTCCCTGTGAATGAGCTGTTACTATAGAAACGATGTAATCTGACAAAACCATATACTACATAATCACAGAAATAAAACTACAGAATTGCACGCTAAAGAAGCTTCCCAAACCTTGGGTCCCATTTTTTATTACTTCCCTATGGTATCTTTAGGGTGCTTTCGCTGCAAACCTCTTCCAGTCGCTTCACGCAGTAATGTTTGTGGACGGCAGTGAAAAAGTGAGAACTGGAGCAAAACAGTGATTAGTTAACCTTCTTATTGAGTTCATGAGATTAAGTCTGTGCTTTTTAACTCAGAACAAATAAATGACTTCTGTAACAACAATGATCTTATTGTCAAACATTTATTTTTCAAACATTGTAGGTTCTACACAGGAAGTGCTAACACAGACACGAATGCAGCCACGCTATCTCAAAGGTTCCAACCGCGTCCATGTTAGCAGCGATTATGATGGGAATACCCTGTAACTGCCTTTGAGTTTCGGGAAAGTAAAGCTGGCGATCAGATCCACCTAACAAACAAGAGTATAAAAGAAAGAAGATGGAGAATGTAAGAGAGAGAGAAAGGCTTAACGTGATGATGAAAACTGCATCTTTTGACAATCAGCCATTTTAAATGCATGTATAATTTAGAACGATATGCAATATGCTATTTGGCAAATGTACATGAATTACAATAGACACCCTGTACCTCACTACGACTTGAGCGGGCTTGCGTTTGGGATCGAGTAGCACATCCTTGAAGTCGAGTTTGATGTCGCCTTCGATGCAGGCATGGCTGCTATTACTATATCTGTGTGTGTGTGAAAAACAGAATCTCTGCTCTGTGTAGCAGTGTGTGTCCCTTTGTACTCCTATTTTTTACAACAGATAGGGAAAACTGTCTCACGCCTCCTGCTGGAAAGAATGAGAAAGTGAAATGTGTCATAAGCTCTTTTGCACATGTCAGAAAGCAAAAGAGGCTAAAGCTTCCTGTCCATTCAAAAAGAAATACCCTTTGAAAATGTTTATATTGGGATGTGTGAAAATATCCTCAAGATGCACTCTATAATTTCTACCGTCAAAAGTTTGGGTCACTCAACTGAAATGTTTCTCATGATCTTACAAATCTTTGATTTGAAGGTTCGGCCTGGTCTGTAGCTATATAACGTGCTTTTCACACCTTGGTGGTCATGCAAGGCACTAACTTGCCATTGGGAGTAACTTTGGGGTTCAGTGTTTTAAGGCGAGGTGGAGTCATGGAGTCATGTGGAGAGTCATGTGGACGAATCAAATCGCTCAACCCCATGGTAGAAAGGGACAACCCACTCTTACCACCTGAGCCCTACAAAATGCTTATTTAAACGGATGACTTGGAGCTTAAAATGTTAAGAACAGGAGCCAATAAGTGTCCAGCCGAAGTGTGTGAACTCCTCACTGATTGCTAAAAAAGCATCTCAGAGAAATTCCCAAAAACCGGGTTGAGAAAATGCCACAATATATTGGAAATTTAAATAAAAAAATGGTGTGTTTTCTACTTTGAAGATGCAAAAATACTAAATGATTTTTTATTTATTATATTATAAGATAATTCCCATAGTACATTTGTGTTACTCCAGACTCTTTGATGACCTTATATTATTATTATTATTATTATTATTATTATATTATTATTATTATTATTATTATTATTATTATTCTAAAATGGAGAGAAAAAGTAAAAGAATGAGTGTGTGTAAACTTCTTGACCAGTAGTGTATCCATTCCATCTTCAGGGTCACGGGAACCTGGGAGCCTACCCCAGGGAGCATCGGGCACAAGGGTGCGCGGGTACACTCCTGGACAGGGTGCCGTCCATCACAGGCACACAATCACACACACACACTCACACACACATTCATACACTATGGACAATTTATTGACTCCAATCAACCTTGTATCATGAAAATTGAGTTCTAGAGGTTTTGCCAACAAAACAGAGGAGTCATATATTACAAAAAAAATAATTAAACAAGTGGTAATTCTCGTATTTCAACCCTGTAACTTGTAACAGTAATAATAACGTTAGAAAAGCAATAGACACGTCATACCTGTATTTCTCCCAGAGCTGCATCACTCTCTTAATAAAAGGAAATACACATAAGATCGTCATCATCATGCAATGAGCCTAGCTTGTGGTGTCTTAGCAGCAGTCGCTTAAACATAAAACTTCACAGCAAAAGTTATGCGTCTAGGTTGGCTCTTGTACCTTGTAGAAAAGATGAGATCTGGTCGGCACATCACGCATTATACTCTTTCTCCTTCGATGGAGACCCGTGTAATGGAATACAGCAACGGAGGGTTTTTTCAATCGCCACACATTGGTGTCGATACTTTAAAGTTTCCCTTTCTTCTTTGGAACATCCACAACCTGCTTCTCCCGCTGAAACAACCCTGACCGAGATTTGTGTTCTTCTGGTGTTTGTGCTTTCAGGTCAACAAATAAATCCCAAGGTCTAGAGAAGCATCGAGAAAACATTCTAAAAATATTTGTTGTTACCCTGGATATATTTGATTTGATAGTAGCTTGATCTTGCAATTTATCTCTAGGGTTGTTAAAAGAACTTCATGTAGTTGGTGTTCAGGTTGATTGTCTGGGTCCTGCCTTGAAATAACAAGTTTTGAACAAAGTTTCAGATTCTGTGAGTGTGTATTTGTAAAAGCCTTTTCTACCGGGCTATTTTATTAGATTCCGAACAAGTCATCGATACCAACAAAGTTTTTATAGGGAGGAAATAGTTCAATATCACACAAAGAATAGCTTATCTCTTTGAAGAAAATGTATATGAATTTGCCACACCACCGCATAGAGGCTGCCAACACGTATAACACCAGACAATGTTTTCCAACAACCCATATTGCTCTTTACAGTTTTCCAAACAACATTTTGATAAAATAAGGATTTTCCACTATTACCGGGTTCACATATGATACAATTTAAAAGGGAAGTGCATCCTAGCGGCCAAAAGCAGTCACGCTCATATTTTCCTTACAAAACACCCCAACAGAAACTACATACACATATAAGCTACAATAGTCTTAATATCCGTATGCGTGAGTGGTAAAATCAGATAATAATAAAACAATGTTATCGTACAACCCTGAACTAACTGTGATTTGTATCTCAAATGAAACCCCTTTTATCTCTCACACGATTGATTATGCGGTTACGGTGATGACCGTATGATCCGGATTTTTCACTCGCCCCCACCAGTTCTCATAGTGACTTCAAATTGACAATTTCAGAATTGATAAATTTAAAAGTACCTTTTAGCTTTCATGGTTGTTTTTCCTTTCACGTCTGTAATCGTAGGTTTTAGGAACTGCGCTACAAATTCCACCTAATTTGATGCCATCATCTAGTTCGACACTGGTAAGACCACCCAAGTAATCGCTAAGGGTGCATCAGTCAACACCTTCCTTACTTTAAAATGAGCTTATGGAATCTGTGTACAAACAACTGATCCAAACCATCACCAGCAACTCAAGTCTAGGCATTCGTAGTAGAAAAATGCAGATGAATACATTAGCATTTAGTGGTTTAATCAATCTCTCGTTCGCTGTATAACGCCACTTGTACCACCGCCACCTCTCACTCACAAAAGACAACTGACTCACATTATAAATACTCTGAGAACATAAACTGTAAAACCTCGCAGGATCGGGTGACTAAGGTCAGGTTTGATCGTTGGTCTTTTGGACACATCTTACCCCATTGCACGCACTTAGTGCTAGTTTAGCCACTGGATCTTTTGGCAGTGATTAACGGTGATAAATTTTGGGATCCAACTGATCCTTCTTGCTCTCCCATTCGGTGTACTCCACGCTTTTTAGATGATTCATCAACCACCAGGAGGTAACCTGAACTTTCCTGTTTGGTCTTGAGGACATTGAATATATAAAAAGTTATCAGACCTTTTTAGAAAGTGCAAACTTCAAACACAAATTTGTAACTTTTTAGTCAATTCATAATTGAGGACATGTACAGAATATACACACACACACAAAAAACACACATAAAAACACACACAAACACACACACACACACAAAACACACACATCACACACACACACACACACACACACACACACACACACACAAAACACACACACACAAATAACACACACAAAACACACACAAAACACACACACACACACAACACACACACACAC
>CM022756.1:13680536-13684332 GCA_012411365.1 Ameiurus melas
GCAGATATGAGATCTGACCACATCATAAAAAGGAGACGCAGACCTCCCCATAACTCCACAAACACCCCACCTTCTCCACCTTCTCCCTACAGTGTGAGAGGGGGGACAGAGGGACCAGCACAAGCCCTCATACTCATTCTCATTCCACAGCTCCACAGTCCAGAATCCATTCTTGAGGACACAATGTAATCCACCCCTCTTCCTGTAAATGTTCTCTCTCTGCACTCCTAATATCCAGCTCTGCTTTTCTCTTTGACTCCAAGTAACACCCTCATGTAATAAAATCTCCCTGAGGAAAAACTCTGCTTTCCTGCAACATCGTGATATTTCTACTAACTCTTGGTGGTGTATCAGGGAGATTCTTGTTCTGTGTCTCACATGTCACTTCTTTTCCATCAGCAAAGTCAGGATGAGATTAGATGAGCTGTATCAGGATCCAGAGTCACATTCACTGAGAGAAACACACAGAGTGAGATGTGAGTTTTGTAAAAATATGAAACGTAGAGGATTTGTAGAAGACTACATGTTTAAATGAAAAAAATGACTTTGTAAAAAGAGAAAACTGTAATCAAACCCCAACCCTGGAGGTGTTGAAAATGGCTCAAAGATGAGAAATAAAAATGTTTTCCTTCTGAAACTTTATTTTCAACCTATCTATTTCAACTATAAATGTGTACATCAGCTTTTTTCACCCCATACACAGACACACAGAACTTCTCACTCATGAGAAAGTGTACCCCTGATAAAGAAAACAGATCAGAGACATTTTCAAACTCACTCTTCAAAATAAAAGTAGCTAGTGTAACGTTTACTTAAATATCTTCTCCTTTCTCTACACCTATCCATTTACTAATGGATTACACAGCCAAAAATAAAAAGCGCAACCTATAAAAAGATTAAGAAAATGTAACGTATGTATATGTTTATACACTAATAGCTAACAGACTAAACTGATTAGTCCATTTTAAAATCTATCATTTCCTCTGAATTTTAATGATGGAAACTTTTTTGTTCTGGGGTGGAAACTTTTATTTTGACATGGGTTTGAAACGACTGCTTTTGCATTTCCTTATCTGAATATTTTCTTTTTATGAAGTGTGTGTGTGTGTGTGTGTGTTTGTGTGTGTGTGTGGGGGGGGAGAGAGGGTGAGAGAGAGCTGCAGCTTTAACGTGAAAAAACTGTAAGAGACAAAAGATTTTATTTGTAACACACACACACACACACACACAAATACAGTAGAGACTTGATGTAACTGTACTGAAGATAAAATTGCCCTTACCTGCAAACAACTTCTTTTATAAACTTGAAAATGAATAAATATTTTATATGAATTATTAAAATACAATTAGATTCAACAAAACATAATAAATAATGAATATTTAAATCATATTTACCCACAGACCAAAGGTACAACCAACATCACTGCATCATTTCTATACCCGCTATCCCATACAGGGTCGCAGTGAGCCTGGAGTCATCCCCGATAGTGGGGCAACAGTCGGGGACACCCTGAACCGAACAACCCCACCCAGGGGACAAACACACATACACAATAACACACACATGCTGGTCATTGCACACTATGCGCCAATACTATACAGCAGCTTGGACTATGGGGGAAACCCCTGAAGACAGGTTTTTACATTTAGAAATACATATCAAGTAACTTGACATTTCAGACACTTCAGACATACTTGGTTAAAACCCATGGAACTTGAGGACATAAGTTGGGAGAAATGCCAGTCAGCCCACACAAACGCATGTATGGACTAGGGGGAGAAACCGAGGGCCTCGGAGGAGAAACCCCTGAAGCGCAGGGAGAACACATGTAATACAGAAAGGCAAAGGTGGGATTTGAACCCCAACTCCGAGATGTGAGAAGTGTTCAATACTAATCCCCCGAATTCCCACACAAACCAAATAAAAAATAAATCATTATTTAAACACCACCAGAAAACAAATTTATTGCCATCAGTAGATTTTTTGCCTAGAAATAGAGAAATGTAAAGAAGCAGAAAACTATAAATGTAAGAATCTGTTCCTCTTCCTAAATATATTCTGCTTCCTCCATAAGCTGATTTTTTTATTTGCACTGTTTTTAAATTTATTCATATTCCACATAGCCTCTCACACGGTTAAAGTTTACATCTTCGATTTAAATAAAAGTGTGGTTTTGCACATTTCTGAACATGTATGGATAGCTGCTTCTTTTCATCTCACAGAGGTATACTTCTAAGATAAGAAACATATTGTCACTTTCTACATGACGCAGAAATACCAAGGTCATGTATCATCAACATCTCCAGATTAGATGCCATTGTAATGCCTCACTGTCTGATGTTCCAGTAGGAATATAAATAAACTCCTGGTGTTAGTCCATAATGCAAAGTTGCTGCAGAGTCCCATTGTTCTGGGGAAGATACTTCCACTCAGCATCACCCCTGATCTTATTCAATACCGCACTGGCTCCCCTGTAAAATCTCAGATAAGTGCCAAATACTTTTATTAATCCCATATAACACAACACGGTCTCTCACCAAGCAATATCTATATCCTCTGGTTTTATATGATCCACCACACCTCACCTCAAATCAAAAAGGTGCAGGCTATTTCACATTACCTAGAATAAGAAGTCTACAGCAGGGGCAGAAAAGCCTCTCGCTATAGAGCCCCACAGTTATGGAACAGTCTTCCTATTAGTGTTCGTGGACTCAGTTACAGTCTCAGTGTTTAAGTCTAGGGCGAAACATGTTTGTTTTTCTACTCGCTTACCCCGTGACTAGATTATACGCACTACTTCAACAATCCCAATCGCTTTTCTCCCTCTCTTCTCTTTTTGCCCAGCCCCAGCCACAATTTATGGGGGTACATTCGAGAATCAGAACCTCCCCTGCCTCTGGATGAGCCCAAATCTCCTGCTTTTCGGGACTACGGCTGCCTCGCAAGGCCATACATACTTCATTTTCACGTTTATCTGTGTTACTAACATTATCTGTGTTACCCAGATGAGGGCTGGGTTTCCCCTTCTGAGTCGGGTTCCTTCCTCAAGGTTTCTTCCTCAAAAACACATCTTAGGGAGTTTTCCTTGCCACCTTCGGCCATTCCATTTGTTTTTATAGCTGTTGTCTCTGCTTATCCGTTCTGACTGCTTTATACCTGTTTTTATTTCCTGTAAAGTCTGCCTGAGACAATGACTACTGTAAAAAGCGCTATACAAATAAAATTGAATTGAATTGAACATGTAGAAAATTACGTTACCTTATACACAGCCTCCATATCCATGGTATCATAATATTTGGGACATTGAGCTGCACAGTGTGTTCGAGATTATTCAGGTGTGTTTAATTGCTTCATTAGTGCAGGTATGAGAGAGAGATTTCACATCTATTTATTCCAATTTTGGTCACCTTAGAGTCTTCTTTTACTGTTCACAACATGAGGGTCTAGAGTGAGTGAAAAGCCTGGCATACATTATAAGGCTGAGATACAAGAATAAATCAGTTAGAGACATTGGCCGTAAACTTTAGGCTTACAAACATATCAACTGTGTGGAACATTATTAAGAAGAAAGAGTAGAACGTGGGTGGAGCTTTTAGAAGAAATTATAAAGGGTCTAGTAGGCCAAAAGAAGGATTCCTTGGTAGCTGATAATAGAAGATTCTCACCATAATAAAGGAAAACTATAATCTAGTTCGACAGATCAGACACACTCTTCAGGGAGGCAGGTGTGGATTTGTCAGTGAATAAGCTGTCTGCAGAAGCATTCTCATGAACAGAACAGCAGAGGCTACTGCA
>CM022756.1:13684832-13859832 GCA_012411365.1 Ameiurus melas
TACGGCCATTGCTGCCTCTGCAATGTAGGTAGCAATACTCTAGTTGTAGGTAGCAACTCAAATGTTTAATAGTCAACAACATCAACAATGGTAACACCAGATTAAACACTGTCAGCTCTTTTCCCAACATGCAGGAATTTATTACTGGAGGAAGGGCTGGAGTGTGCAGGTGAATAGTGAATTAGCACTTTACCCGCTCACGTACTATAATTGTGCCGAAATGTTATATCTTGGCTTCCAAGCAGTATAATCGCAGAGTGGGAAAAGCATGTAAGGCTAAAATTATCAGCCAGCCTGCTAACTTGGGAATCTGCTCATCAACACTGACCTTTAGCTGTAAACAGCCAATCGTATTCAACATGGAAAAAACAACTTTAGCTGTTTCTGAAGATGGTGACAGATTCTGTGGTCTGGATTGAGGTTGGAAATTCATGGGGTTGCAAATACTCACTCCACAAAAGTGAACTAATGAATCGTCTACTTTCAAGTAATAATTTTTGAATCTCGTCTTCACTTCATATATAGAGAGGGCTTTCAGCTTTCAGTGATCATAACACTTTCCCCAATCGCTGAGCCAATGATGTTACTCAGCTCTGAGAGAGAGGAGATCTTCCACACACCAGATTCAGTTAAAGAGAGTCACACACCAGCTTTTACAAGAGGACCAGAGAGAGTTCTCTCAAAAACAACTTTTATAACACCACTAAACTTACAGAACTCTCTGGGCACAAAAACATCACAATTTTAGAGTTCATTATACCATACATTATAAAACACACACACACACACACACACACACACACACACACACACACACACACACACACACACTGTTGGATAAGATTTTTGATAGAAATAAAACACAAGGGTAATAAAATATGGAGAATGAAGATTTAGTGAGAATATTGGAAAGAAAAGCAGTCACGCCTTCTCCTTACAGACAATGTCTCCTAAAAAAGTTAATTATAGCAAGGCCTGGGCCTGAGCCAAAAGAGGAAGTGCAACACACACAGCACACGAGAACATGAACTCACTCACACACAGACCCAGAGTAATCAGAATAACAAAGTAATGGCTAATGATAATTTGACAAAATCATACAGTACATATGCTAATAACAATGCAGGAAAAAAGCATATAGGTACCATGATAAAGAAGGAAAAAGCACACAGGTGATAAATGACCTCACTCAAAGTCAGCTCAGAAATGCCATAGAAAGCAACAACAAAAAGGAGAACTAATAGAGTAAGTGTAAATTCAACAGGTTTCAAGAAGTCTGAGGCAAAAATAGCAGGATTGGAAAGAACATAAAAATGCATTACATCACCCAGACATCACATGTAATGGTATTTTGGGCAAACCAAGGGTGTGTAAACTTTATAAAAGGGAGCCCCATTTCAGGGGACGGGGAGATCACTTTTTGAGACGTCGCAAACTGTTTGGATCTCATGTAACGAATTAAATAAATTGGACCTTCACCTTTTCTAACTCACTGGTTCCATGTGGTGATTTAGACTTTCATCTCAGCTGATGAAAGCTATTGTAAGTACATTCAATATTTTCTAAATTGTTATATTGGTAATAAGAAAGTAGGCAAAAATTTGACCTACAACACACACACACACACACACACAGAATAGTTTTTCCCCATACCTGATTGAAATTTCATGAAGCTGAAGAGAATCAGGAGAGTCACACAGAAAAACATCATCCCTGAAAGACAGTTTATCGTTATTGCTTCAGTCTGTTTTACAAGATAAATAACATTTTATGAATTACACTCAGTGTACAATTTAATGTATCTGTTCCATCAAAAAAATAGAAATCTAAATACTCACCCACTTTGTAAGGGGAAATATTTTCTTGATAAGAGGACGCCTAAAAGTAAAGACTGTCAGTAAGTCCACGGATGTCAGTTTAGTGTACTTTCGTAGTGTAACCTGTTTAACCTGTTTCTAACTGCCAGACTAAACACACCTTTACCTTCTCTCTTATGATAAGAATGGAGGAAGTGTGTTTGAGGTGACTCATTTCAGCCGAAGTTGCAAAGGCCCAAATTTAAAATGCTGAACCTAAAACACTCGCTCATATTAATCCCTTTATATTTAACACGTGAGAGTTAATTGACTTTGTTAGTTTAAACTTCTTTGTTTACATGTTGGTGATTGGTGATGTTGATGATGGTTTTCTACATTACCCATGATACCATTCGAGTCCCTGTTGATAGTAGCGTCACTTTGCTTCATCCGGTATGCTAGCTATATAAAACACAAAGTAGAATACAACTCATTCTAGATAACAAAATGACACTCTGGTGTGAGCAATTATGTGAGTGTTGTTTTGTTTTCTACACTATATCTATTAAAACAAGAACTGCTCTCAGTCAGGACTGAAAATCATTTCCAGGGATTGGTATCCAAGACAACAGCTTTAAATTGAAGTTGTAACACCTGTTTGTTGTTCTTGGGGTCCTCACTTTTGCATAGTTAAGGCAGGCTGAGTGAGTTGTGGTCATTTCAGCATAGCTCCTCCCCCTCACTCACAGAGCCATGTTGCTGCTTTGGGCTGCCTTGTTTTTGCTTCTTTTTGCTCTGATATGTTTTGCTTTGTTTGTTCTTTTTTGCTTTGTGTTGTGTCACTAAGATCAGTTTTTTCTAATTCAACTGTGTTGTAAAAGTCTTTATCAATTATGCTGATGCCTCTATGCAGTAGTAGTGGTTTTGGTCAGTCTTGGTAAACTTACTACCTGTAATCAGTTTGAGCTCGGGGTTATGAGTTTTTGTGACAGTAAGTTGGTGGGGGTGGGGGTGGGGGGGTTGTTTTGTTTTGTATTTTGTTTGCCTGCTTTAAGCATATTAAAAAAATCTTTATTGTGTTCTCTTTGTAGGAGCTGAGTGCTTCCTGAGGCTGGGGGAGTTCTTTGCTGCACCTTAGGCTTTACTTAACTAAGGGTCATTGTTATTGACTCATATAAAGTTGGCTTGACGTTGGACGTTCTATATTCAGATATGTGGAAGTTAAGGGACCGTCTATAAAGTTACATACGACATTGTTCTACATGTTTCTAACTTCGATAGTATTTGAAGTGAATAACTTGGTCATATAAATTCATGTTTTATTATTTTTTATGATTTTTTTATGATCATTACTATTTTTAATGTCCTGAGATTCATGGCTTGCTATTGGACGACTCGGAATCAACAGAAATATGGATTGTGTGCTGATTATTCATTTATACAGACTGATATAACTTAATGATCCATCACTGTATGAATATTAAAATTAAATGATGAAAATTGATATTAAGAGACCATCAGAGGAACATTAAAAGAACATTATGGGACCGTTATGAGAGTGTTATGGGAACTTTCTGCAAACTTAAAAACATTAAAAAATGTTCTATTTCCGTAAAGAAAACTTTCCTGACTAACCAAAAACAAACCTTAAATTATGTTCCGTGAACCAAATATTGTTATCTGGGTAATTTATTACTCTTCAACCTGAAGTATGCACATCTGCTTTTTTCCATGTGGAACGCTATTGGCTGTTTGCTGCAAATATCTGTTTTTTATGTGCATGCAGATGCTGATCAAGCACTGATTCAGGGATAAAACCTGGGTTGACTGAGAACATTGATAACCAGTGTCATAAAACCTGTTAACTATAATTAATCCGTGTTGGATTAGTTTAGTTTTGTCAACTCAAGATCTACTCTGCAACTCTGAGTTTGTTCAACTCACTTCGTGAAACAGGCCTCAGGGTTCAGTTAAAGAGTTACACACCAAGATGATTTGAAATACGCTCTCTCAAAAACAAATCTTATATACAAACAGAGAGAGAGAGAGAGAGAGAGAGAGAGAAAAAAAAAATAGGGTTTTTTCCATTCCTGACTGAGATTCCATAAAGCTGTAGAGAATCAGGAGAATCACAGAAATAAACATAATCCCTGAAAGACAGTTTAGCGTTATTGCTTCAGTCTGTTTCACAAGATAAATAACATTTTACAGATGACACTTGTTTTAGCACGATTTAAAACATCACTTCTATCAAAAAGTTAAAATGCTCACTCATTTTAAGAGGAATATTTTCTCAATAAGAAGAGGATCAAAGTAAACACGCTTTGTGCCAAAGTTCTGGTTTTCAGTTGGTGTACTTTGGTTTGTGTTCATTTGTGAGACACCTTTTTATAACGAAACATGATAAGAAGTGAGGTGGTGTCTTTGAGCTTAATTAAGCTTCAAGCTGCAACATCACATGGGCGATATTTCCATCTGCAGTCTACTGTAACAGCGAGTGCTCTGGCATCAGGTAAAACTTTTATATCTGCTACCAAGTGTAGAAGTAAAATCCCATCTGATCTAGTACAGTGGTAATGCATGTTCATATTATAAATATATATTGAATGATGTATTTAATATTTGCACATTATGTTTACTAAGCCAATGCAAGAACAGCACAGGAATGAATGCTTCATGGGCCGTTGCATGTGGACCACAATGCTTTTGGTATAAAATGGACTTCACACTCATCATTCTATTATGTGAAATCCAATAAATGAACCCAACTGTTTCTTTCATTTTCTAGAACTTATTTTAAGCATTTAAACTGGGCCTTAAACTGAAATATTTGTTGGAATGATTAGGATTAGAAAACACACACACACGCCACTAACACACGATTTCCCACGGGAGAAACGCTGAAGTATGCAGCGTGCCTCGAAACCTGAAGTGCGAGCACTCTTCTGGGTTTTCAGAGACATTGACTTTGTTTACATTTGACACATGCATCTGTGATTTCTGTCCTGTCTCTGCCGCTGTATTTTCATTGGTTGTTTCCCGTATGTGTCATCATTGTTCTCAGCTGTCGATTACGTTTGTTAAACCCCTCGTGTATCTATGTATCTCATGAAGTACTGAGTGTTATCACTGTACCAAGCGTTTGTACCCTGTTCCTCATTTTGTTTCATGGTCTTTGATCTTGTTTCTCATTACATACTTTTATGTTTACGCCCGTTTGCAGATCACCTGACCCATCGCCTGTTTCTGACCACGCTTTTGTTTCATTTCATGATTTGAATTTGTCTCCCTGTCTCTCTTTAATAAAGCTCTTATCTGCAACTGCATCGGTCCTAACCTCCATTACGTGACACACACACACACACACACACACACACTTCACACAACCATAATAAACATAAATCAACAATAACACTCGTCTGCTTTATTCATCAGTGCATAGAGGACATTTATAAGACATTATTTATACTAAATGAAGTGGAATGGCAACAATTGCTGTCTGAGTTTTGGTCCAGTTTGGGGTTTTATATATGATCTTGAATACTTCCTGGAAAATTAAACTTAAGAAACACTACTAGTAAAGATAAAGTCTGTATATGTAGTCTAAGCAGGTGAATTTCTCTTAGCCTTGCCAGTCACAACCATAACACTGCTGTAGGAAAAGCTGTGAGGTTTGTCACTGTGTGCATTTGTGTGTGAATGTCAGGTGACTACTACAGAATGACTACAAAAGATGTGCAAATTCTAAACCTTTGCAGGAATCTGACCTAATGCAGTAAATCTGTCAGACCAGACCAGCACTCCTGAGCAACAGCGATGTGTTAGTCGTTGTTTCCAAACACAGTGTTGAGTTGCTGAGTCACTCTAATGAAGGTGGTACGGCGACTCAGCTCCTTCAGCTTCGCAGCTCCCACGTAGGTGCAAGTGGAGCGAACTGCACCCAGTACGTCCTTCACAGTGACCTCCACTGGCCCTTTATAGGACACCTCCACTGTCTTACCCTCAGACGCCCTGCATCCATGAGAGAGAGAGAGAGAGAGAGAGAGAGTTGTTAGTTTTTTTTTTTTAACTGCTCTCTCTGAAAATCCTTTCCAGGGACTGGTATCCAAGACAACAGGAATAATAGAATATATCTGTATGCATGCTGCCTGATATCCTGCATGATAACATTACACACGTTAAAACATGGTGTGATGACTTTACATCCTGATTTTTCTCTCCTGTACTCAGACCTCTGCCAGTCTTTCTCTCACCTGTACTCTGCTACTCCTCCTGCGTGCTTCTTCATGGCCGTATCGGAGCTCATGCCATAGAACAGTTTGTACTTTTTACCGTTTTTCTCAATGGTCTCACCCCCGCTCTCAGAGTGACCTGCCAACATTCCACCTAGCATCACGAAGTCCGCTCCCGCACCTGTCCATCACACAACACAGCCAATCAATCAAATATAGTTCAGAGAATATTAGACACATGGAGCACAAAATC
Source organism: Ameiurus melas (assembly GCA_012411365.1). Taxonomy (NCBI): domain Eukaryota; kingdom Metazoa; phylum Chordata; class Actinopteri; order Siluriformes; family Ictaluridae; genus Ameiurus; species Ameiurus melas. Next base: position 13,691,114 of record CM022756.1, read on the forward strand.
CATGAAAATAGGTAGGGAAATGTAAGTGGTGTTTCTTCTCGGCTTTGTTGATTCTGAAAGTTGTCACAAGTTGCTTTTGTAGCCTCCCATTCTATATTCTCACTTTTGCTTGGCATTTGAGAAGGCAGTTGTGCGCCACATTCACAGTGGTCCAGAGCACTCTGTTCCTTAACCACAGTATACAGTAAGTTGATAATGCACCAGTCCTCTGATTTAGGGCAAGTCTAAATTTGTAAACCAATTTATCCAGTTTCAGCAGCCTAGAGACAGGAGATGGGCATCCATCCAATTCCACTGTTTACATGCCAACCTCAGCATTTTCCAAGACCTTTTCCCCACTTTGGTTATAGATATAAAACAATATTGTGATGGTGTTGAGTCACACTAAACACTACCTTGTGATTTCTTTGGGGGTTTCTGAATGTAGAAATAACCACACAGCTTTCATTTGGAGAATGTTGATATGCTTTTAAAGTTCACAGTTTACTTCGCCACACTTAGATCTTCGGTCTAAAGCCCGTACATATACTCTCCTACACCTGCTGGGTGGCATCTCTTGTAACAATCACTCTTTATGCAAACCGGACACACAAATTCATGAACCAAAAGAGGAAACGTCTGCTAACAAAGCCTTGGTAGTGAGCACAGTCTCTTGTCTCCATCACTAACACATGTCTTTGTGTCATGACTGAAAAGTAGAAGTTGGTAGCACCATGGTCTTACCTAGACAAACAAAGCCTGTGCATGGCAGCCTGCCCACTTGAAGTTCCTCAGATGCAGCCACAATCACACATGTTCTAACATCTCCACTAGAGGAATTGGAGATAAGCCCAGTGGCCCAGTATCTAGAGATGGGCATTATTCAATAATATTCTATTTGAACATTTGAGCTCATAAAAATATATTTGTTCATTTAAATGAAGTTTAATGAGAAAGATGTGATTTTTCTAAATCATTAAGATTTTGTCACCGTTTCAGAACAAGCTCATAATTAACTTATATCCACAACAAGGTTTATTTTAGTTGAAAACATTACGCAACGTCTGTAAACAAGACAGTACAGAACACAAGTATTTAAGCTCACGCAGAGCGAAAAACAAATGCTAATAAAACACACAGCCCCAATTAACATAAAGAACCAACATAAACACTCGGTTATCATGTTTATATTGTTTCACATGTTCTTGTTGAGAAAAACAATCATACAGTATCCACGTTTGGGTGAAAGTCGGCTCCTTAGTCTGTTAACAATTAGGCCGGCTGTGGAGAAAACTTACTTTCTGTCCACCAATGAATCGGAAAAACAAAACAACAACCACGTGTTAAGCTGTGGCTTTAGCAAACGTGTATTAAGCCACTGAGAAAACCTGATTGGAAACATTATTGTCCAGAACGCTAGTTTATGTTTGGCAATGCCTCCTGTCAGTCATGTAATAGACACTATACTCTACAGCGCCACCCAATGCATTTAGTTATAACTGTAAGGTTTAGTTGGGTGCTCAGGATTTAACAAGCGAAATTCGACTAGTATTTTTACTTTTCAAATAATGATTGCACCCCTACCAGTATCCATCACCGACACAAAGATATCATCACACTTTCTATCAATAGACATGGTGGACCATGATTACACTGTGGAGCTGTTGTCCCAGGCACACTGCTACTTCCTCAACTCTTGGCTGTAACACAGCGGGATATTCTCTTACTTTTTTCTTCATGGAAGGCAAAACAGCAATTGAACATGGTGCTGGACTTTTACAGACAACATACCAAGACATGTATAAAGGCAAATCTATAGATCATGTCTTCATGTCTTTCTGAAGCGTTAGGATGCACTTCATAGAATACAAAATCTATCCCGTTTACAGAAATATTTTTAACAGTAGCATTCTGAGATAAAATTATTTTAATAACATCAAGTAAAATGCTAGTACTGTGTAATAAACAGACTGCGCCATAATCCAGAACAGTGAAACATACCAAAAGCCTTAGAGACATCACCAGGACAGGTACATCCTCCATCCTGGATGAGAAACCATAAAGAAAACAATTAAAATCTAGAAAGAACATATGCTCTCCCACAAATGCCTTGGTTCGCTAATGTAGACTAAACAGATAACTGTAGCTCACAGAGATGATGTGTCCACCCAGGCCATGTGCAGCATCAGCACACTCGATCACAGCACTCAGCTGAGGGTAGCCCACACCTGTCTTCTTACGGGTTGTACACACTGAGCCTACACAGCAGAAACAGCATATATGATGTACGTCAGATAAATTTGATATGTAATAATTATATCTGTCAGATAACTGAAGCATACATAATAAATAACAACACACAGATACCAGTGGATGATGATTACATGAAGTTATTGTGTGTTGTCACCTGGACCGATGCCCACTTTAATGATGTCAGCTCCAGCGAGAATCAGCTCCTCCACCATCTCTCCCGTGACCACGTTTCCAGCCTTGACAGAAGTTTACAACTATGCTTACAACAATCCCGCTGTCTTATACCACACAAATACACTCTACTTCACTCTGTATAAACAATGTGCTGTGTTTGCCAGACAGGGTGAACCACTGACCATGATGGTGTGTGAAGGGAACTTCTGCCTCACGTCCTTGACAAAATGCACAAAGTGCTCCGAATATCCATTCGCTACGTCGACACAAACGTACTGTATCTGAGGCACAGCTGCCAAAATATCAGAGAGCCTCTCGAAATCATTCTCGCCTGTTCCAGTGCTGACGGCCACACTCTGAAGACAGACGGAGAGAGAGACACAGACAGAGAGAACGTGACCTTCAGAGCAGGATTACAGTGTAATCATTACTAAGTAAGGAATAAAACATGACGAGGTGGTGTGATGAGGTTCACTTCAAAACTGAATTACTTTTATCTTCCTGAAGTTTTCCATTGACACCACATCCCAAAGAGTTTTATTCCTTTTATACCACAGGAATTGTCTCCGTTTATTATAAATCTGTTTACTGTTGGACTTCCATACAAGTCCACCATACAAGTCCCTGTGAATGAGCTGTTACTATAGAAACGATAATCTGACAAACTATACTCGACATAATACAGAAATAAACTACAGAATTATACGCAAAGAAGCCAAACCTGGGTCCCATTTTTTTGTTTACCTCTATGCATTCTGGGTGCTTCGCTGCAAACTCTTTCCAGTCGTCTACGCAGTAATGTTTGTGGACGGCAGTGAAAAGTGAGAACTGGAGCAAAACAGTGGATTAGTTAACCTTCTTATTGAAGTTTGTGAGATTAAGTCTGCTTTAACCCAGAACAAATAAATGACTTTCTGTAACAACAATGATCTTATTGTACAGCGTTGAAGTCAAACATTGTAGGTTCTACACAGGAAGTGCGTTAACACTCGTACCGAATGCAGTGCCACGGCCATCTCAAAGGTTCCAACCGTGTCCATGTTAGCAGCGATGATGGGAATACCTCTGTAACTGCCTTTTGAGTTTCGGAAAGTAAAGCTGCGCATCAGATCCACCTAACAAACAAGAGTATAAAAGAAAGGAGATGGAGAATGTGAGAGAGAGAGAAAGGCTTAATGTATGATGAAAATTGTATCTTTTGACAATCAGCCATTTTAAATGCATGTATAATTTAGAGGATTAAGGCAATATGCTATTTCAAATGTACATGAATTAAACAGACACCCTTATACCTCACTACGGGACTTGAGCGTGCTGCGTTTGGGACGGAGCAGCACATCCTTGAAGTCGAGTTTGATGTCGTTCTCGATGCGAGGCATGGCTGCTGTTACTGTATCTGTGTGTGTGTGAAAACAGTATCTCTGCTCTGTGTAGCAGTGTGTCCTTTGTACCTCCTATTTGTTTAAACAGATAGGAAAACTGTCTCACGCTCCTGCTGGAAAGAATGAGAAGTGGAAATGTATCATGTTTCGGACATTTCAGAAAACAAAGAGTCTAAAGCTTCCTGTCCATTCAAAAATAAATTCTTTGAAATGTTTGTAATGTTTCATATTGGGATGTGTGAAAATATCCTCAAGATGCACTCTATATACTCTACCGGTCAAAAGTTTGGGACACTCAACTGAAATGTTTCTCATAATCTCAAGAGCTGCCATGCAAGGCACTAACTTGCCATCGGGAACAACTTGGGGTTCAGTGTCCTGCGGCATGTGGAGTCATGTGGAGTCATGTGGGCCGGGAATCGAACCACCAACCCTACGATTAGTGGACAACCCGCTCTACCACCTGAGCCCTACAAAATATTTATTTAAACGGATGACTTGGAGTGAAATGTTCAGAAAAGCAGCCAATAAAGTGTCCAGCGAAGGTGGGAACTCCTTTAATACTGTTTAAAAAGCATCTCAGAGAAATTCCTCAAGAAATCGGTTGAGAAAATGCCAAGAATACATTTCTGGAAATTCTAATCAAAAATGGTGTTTACTTTGAAGATGCTAAAATACTAAATTATTTTTTATTTATTATCCATCCATCCATCTTCAACCGCTTACTCCTTCTTCAGGGTCACGGGGAACCTGGAGCCTATCCCAGGGAGCATCGGGCACAAGGCGGGGTACACCCTGGACAGGGTGCCAGTCCATCACAGGGCACAATCACACACACACTCACACACACATTCATACACTATGGACAATTTAGACACTCCAATCAACCTGTATCATGAAATTGAGCTTTCCTGAGGTTTTGCTAACAAAACAGAGGAGCCATATATTCCAAAAAAAAAAATTAAACAACTGGTACTTTCATTTCAACTCTGTAACTTGTAACAGTAACAATAACGTTAGAAAAGCACAGACACGTCATACCAGCATTTCTCCCAGAGATGCTTCATTCTCTTAATAAAGTGCAATATTAATATACACCGTATCATTATCATGTAATAACTAGCTTGTGGTGTCTGGCAGTCAGTTTAAACATAAAGTCCTCACTTCAAAAGCTATGTCTAAGAGTGTATTCTTGTACCTTAGACGTTCTGCAGAAACTCTCTTACGCTTCAGCTGTGGGAAAGAAAGAGAGGTGGAAACTCAATTCAGTGCAACATAACCTGGAGATCCTTGATCCCTGTGGCATTTAGTGAATTTAAACCCCATAAACCATGTCAAGTATTATATCAGATACCAAAGATAAACAGTTTGGATGATGCAAAAACAAATTCCTAAAAGTTTCCTATAATAATGAAGCTTTGGCTGGACTTGCATTTAAATTGTAGAGTAACATCAGAGGGCCATGTGTTGCTGTAAGTGATGGAAGTTAGCTGTAGCACTCACTGTTTGTTATATCTGCAGCTGAAGGCCATGAAACACACCGATCACAATAGAAGGTGACGTGTAGAAGATATATATATATATATACACGTGTCTACGCAGTGTGTGTGTACAGGGGGAGTAATGCGTTACCTGGTGCTGCTGTCAGTGTCACTGGAGAATGTGATGAATAGAGAAAGCGGCTCGCATTATTGTTCAGGAAGCGGCAGGAAAAACGCGCGATTTGTGCGTTGGACGTGTACAGTGACGTAAGCAGTGTAGTTTTATAACCCCAAAATGTCCTCGCTAACTCGGCGGAGGTCTGTCTACAGAGCACGGACTACAAAGCGAGGACATGTTGAACCGCAAAGTGTCGCTACTGTCTCCGTGTTGCCAGCTCCGCAGTTTTCACCTCCGGCTCTACAACTGCCGCTCTCAATTAGGAGATTTTGATTTAAATGTTTGTTTTGTTTGTTTGTTTTGGACGTTTTACATGCATTATATCAAGCATGTTAAACATAAAGCCGGGAAAATGTTATAAGCATGTCCATCACGGAGAGAAAAGTAAAGCTAGTATCTCTTGTTCCACTAGGAGGAGAAGGAGAACGACAAACTCAGCTGAGACAATGTTTGCTCATGGCAATTATTCACCAGAAGAAAGGTATACCAGAGTCTTTGGGTTTTTTCTTTACGCGTACGCTAAGGTGTGCGCAGTCGTACGCGTGGCCTTTCAAAGTATACTTCATTCGAAATGTACGCGTACACAGGCGGTCGACGCATGCGCATTACGACAACTTGCGCTACCCCTCCTGGCCTACAGGATCAGTACAGAGCAGTAAAGCAGGTCTTTATAGTCTTTATAGGGACAATATGCACAAAGATAGCATTCAAATTTGTACAGATGGGTCAAAAGGATTTCCAAGCAGAGGCAACAGGATCTGCGGTATATGTCAATAGATACCATGTGGGAGTAAACAAAAGAACATCTGACAGCTTAAGTGTATATACATTCGAGGTGTATGCTATATTATTATCATTAGAATGGATCAAAAGAACCAGATGTGACAATGTTTTAATAGGTAGTGATTCAGTATCTGCCCTTATGAGTATAAAGTCTGGTGTAACAAGAAACCATCATGAATTGCTTTATGAGATTTTATTCACAAACTCAAGAATAAGCAGGCAAGGGAGAAGCATCACATTTATGTGGGTACCAGCGCATCTGGGTATCCAGGGAAACGAGAAAGTAGACAGACTGGAAAAAGAAGCAAGAAAAAAAAGAACATGTTGAGATCAAAATTAAATGATCAAAAGCAGAAGGGAAGAGTCTTGTGTGGAAGAAGATAATGGAAAATGGCAGCAGCAGTGGGATAATGAAATCAAAGGGAGACATCTGTACATGATATAAAATATAATAGGTATGAAAAGTAAGAAGGGAAATAAAAGGATGGAACAAGTTATAATAAGTAGACTGAGGATTGGACATGCAAGTTAAACAAAACTCATTGTTACAGGAAAACACCCGACAAGGCTATGTGATGAATGCTAGGAGGAAACAGTTAAGCACATCTTTATATCATGTAAGAAATTTATACAAGAAAGGCAAGAGTTGAAGAAACAGCTACAGGATATGGGTATAGTAGAGTATAATAGTAAAAGTATAGTAGAAAGTGGAAATAATGACCAAGGATGGCGATATCTGTTTAATTTCCTAAGGAGGACAAGACTGGAAGGATGAATTTAAATGAGAAATAGTAAGTAACAGTGAGACAGCAGGTGACAGTAATACAACATTATGGATGCCAACTGCCATAAGTAGTTAAAGTGATGATTTATGACCCTCTGTGCTGGTAATTTATGACCCCCTGTCCTTCCCTGATTGACAGGTCGTCGGAGGGGTGGTGAGGGGGTGAGGGGGTAACCCCTTATTCGGTCGTATCAGCTAATCAATCTGGCTCCTTTGTGTCTGGACATTGGGGGAGAGGGGGTGTGTGGGGGAATAGTCCCCCTTCCAGCAAAAGGGGGGTTTATGTTAACGAGTTTGGTTTTTTGGCGGGGTGAAATACGTATGAAAAGAAAAAAAAATTTTAATATGGGGATATGCTTATGTTACTGTGTGGCTTTATTTCGTTTGTGTAAACACAATGTTAGAAAAGCATGATGTTTGAATGTGTACATATAGGAGTAGAATATTTATTTTGTGAAAATGATGAAAACAAATGTTGATTAGGTTTTTAAGGCCCCTGCATACCTTTGAATAAAAAGTTTAGGAGTTAAAGCAAAGTTTAAAAAAATAATCTGATTAAAAGATTTGTTTGTATCACACGATTTCTAAACAAAGATCCTTACGAGGAAAAAAGTATTAAAAGATCTGTTTAAAAAAGAATCCGCATTACCAGGTATCCAAAAACACATAAAACTTTAGGCTGTAAAAATGGTGAAAAGAGCAGTTTAAAAAGAATAGCGCGTATCACACGACTTCTAAACAAAGATCCTTACGAGGAAAAAATGTTAAAGTGTCGTCTAAAAGAATCTCCGTAATGTTTAAACTAGGAGCTAAGTATTTTCCAGAGATGTATTCCATTCGATGTGGAAAAGCCGGATGAAGTTAGAAACAAAACGCAACCTCTCACTCGCTAAACCCCGCCCACACATACGTGTATTCAGACACTCCTCTGTCTCTCTCTCTCTCTCTCTAAAACACACCCACACACGGGTTGTTTCAACATGGCCAGTACTTTCCGTCAACTGTCAATCACGGTGGAAGAAGTAGATGTCAATCACGGTCTTCTCGGACCTGACGTTTCTCTAGGCCTGGTTAATTTATGATCCTTTGTTTCTACGTGACCAAAGAGTTTTTTTTTTTTTTATGACCAGGGGTGGTGGGGGGTGGTGGGGGTAACCCCTATCCACTGTGCTAGCGGGTCATTTTGGCACCAGTATGTCTGGGTTGTGTCCTTCCCCTCCTGGGGGTGTGTGTTTTGTGTACTGTGGGGGATCTCCCCCAACAAATGTGTTACGTTAATGATACTGTTGTTTTGATCACACACAAATGTATACCTTTTGTGGTATAAGAGAGTGTTTGTTTCTGAAATTACTTTTGTGGTATTGTCTGAAAAGAATATCAATGTTTATTAGGGACATGTGTTTTTATTTACTGTGTGGGTTGTTTCATATGTGTTAACATATTGTTATAAAAAGCATGATGTTTGAATGGGAGTATGGTATATAAGAGCAGATGTTTTGCTTGTGAAATAAATGAAAACAACTGTTGATTACATGTTTGGGAGAACGGGCGTGACTTTGAATAAACATTTACTGAAATAAAACCCCTGAAACAGATAAGCCATCGATATGGCCAAAGAAATGTAAAAAATGTTTTTACATACATTCTAAACATAAACCTTTAGGAGGTAAAAGCGTTTAAAGGGTCTGTTTAAAAGAATGGTGCAGTTTGTTTCAACTATAAACAAGATTTTGGAAAATGGTTCGCCATACGAGAGGATACTTATACAGAACTGCCGCTAAATACATACGATTTTGTGTGTGCTTTGCCATCCCATGTCCCCACTGGCTGACAGTCAAGTCGTGTAAATTCCACGACCTCTGTAACACTGTTTGATCTGAATGTGTGATCTTTCATTGCAGTTATCTGTCTGTGTGAGAGAGAGAGATGTGATTTCTGGGGACTTTGACGACCAGATCGCCACAAAGGTCTTTATGTTAACGATTAAGGAGAGAGCCGTGGTGTCAGTGCTAAAATAATGTGTAAGAAGCTGTAGTTAAAACACTGAAGAAACTCTGCAACTATCTGTTACAATATCTGCTCCGAGAAATCCTAATACCCCTAGATGAATGCTGTGTATTCACCAACAGGACCTGTTGAAATGAGAGAGAACCTGACTTCTGCTCCAAGAAAAAACCCAAGATGTTAGTTTGGTAATTTATTCATGAAGATATAGTAAAGACGTTGATCTTTAACCCTGAGCAGGGTGTCAAAAACTCCAAAGAACGTGTCTTAAGGCCGAGGGTTTTATTTAGGATGTAGAAAAGCATTTAAAAATGGTGTTTTTAAAAGAAACGGGGTGTATCGTCCATAATGGTAAAAAATAATTTTTAAAAATGGTTGTACTTCTATGGGAAATAAATCAGTGGAGACACTGAGTACATTTCTGTTCCACAGTCTATAAGGATCCCCACCATTAATGTAGAGTGACAAGTGTTCACACCCCCGCGTGAATACAGTACTTAAGTTTTAAGCATTTTTATTTTGTGATGGCAACAAGACAAAACTGTCATAGGTTTGGTATCTGGTGATTTAGAGTTAGACCCCAACTGTCAAATATGTTTTGACATAGAATGTGAATTGCTTTGTCAGGCAAAGAGCACGATGGTATGGAAAGAGTATGATGAGGTGACCTAATGCTTAGGAGTTCTACAGTACTTTGACTTGGGAACATACCGACATGATCCTCAGAGAGGATATATATATAATATAGATCAGATCACCAGTATGTCTTTACCCAATCCTGATCTGGAGTCAAAATTTTTACTTTTATTTCCTCGTATGTATTTATGACAGTGTGGGTCATATACACTATAAGCCAAAGTTATAGAAACACGCGAATTATTTTTAAAGGTTTCAAAATATTTTAACAGTTAAGGCAAATTTCCAACACAACAGAATATTAGACATTTAGTGTAAACTAGTGTAAAAAGTACAGGTCTAATACACGACTCCCAGACTATTGTGGATGTTTTAAAACTTGTTGTATGTAAAAGTTTGTTCAAAGTAATCTGACATATAATTCCGCAGCCTGTGGTGAAAATATGGAAACACGTGCCATGCAAGAAGTCAGACAATGAACTCAATAGTCATATCTGTACTTCTGATACTTTTCTGGTGGAACACATCATGGCTCCCTATATGGTCACATTCTGGATTCTTTTACTGTATATATTTCGTGACATCAATCCCCCGAGAACATATTTTTAACATGAATCCACCAAAAAGAGTATTCAAGTTCATTTGAAAAATCATCACCATTACAAATGCAGTAATTACAAGATCATTGAGTATCGCAATCCACTGCTCAAAACCGTTTCATCTACTTGGTTTTCATATGGCTCGTATCCATCATTGCAAATATTATAAATTTAATTTCAAATATTCCTGTCTGTCTTGCCTCTATATCATACCTACTGAATGTGCATGCGAGTGTTTATTTTAAAATGGAGCCTCAATGCCTATGGAAATGGTAATCAATTTCTTCTGAAGACATCTGTGGAAGAAATAGCCTTAACATGAGCTTCATTTCTTAATTGACTGTGAACTTAATCATAGATATAATCTAAACAGATGATGTGCTTTTATTTTCCTTACTCCTGCACTGCCTGATCTTGGAAGATTTAACATGTTTGACTTGCTTTTCAACTAGGGTGCCGGTGGAGTGCATGGTGGAGTCCATATACCTACATTCATACATTATGTTAGATGCCACACTCTCCTAGGTTGAAGATACTTCATAAAATAATAATGAGATGAATAAAAAAAAACCTGAATATGAAAATGAATCAAGACAGATCCAAATAAACAATGAAAGTTCCAATGAAAAGTAAAGCTACACGTTCTCTTCCTCTAACTTGTTCAGTACTTGTAATACAGATTAAATTTGTGTGGGCAGATGATGTAAACTATGGATCTGGTCCAATGTTATTTGGGAACAAAGAGCAAGCTGAATTTTCTCAACACAAACTTTTGTGTAGTTTGTTATCAGACTGTCTGGATGTAGATCACACATCTGTTGAACAAAGATTTCCTCTCCCGTGCTGTAATGATGGCTGGAAACTAGGACCTAATGGCACATACTGTAGAAAGGCCATATAGAACTTAGAGAAATCTCATTTAGCGCTTTGGGAATAAAGTCACAGTTGCCTTTTATTCTGATCACAACCAGACAGTTATATTGTTTCTGAGTTTAGTCTTTGTTTAGAATTTTTGATGCTGAAGAAGCAAAAATCTAAGGAACACTAACATTCAGACTAATGATTTGCAATGTCTGAACACAATGTTTGAAAAGAATCATGGATAACAAGTTGAAAAGGTAGAAAGGGTTCTATGAATTAGTTAATGGCTCTCTCATTCTATACATCACTATTAAAGTAGTGCTTAAACAGATACATAGCAGACAAATATACATATAGACAGTTTTATTTTGTACATGCATACCAACTTAATCTTCACCTATCATCATTACCTGTTAACGAAATCTGTCACCACTTAATAAAACAGTTTAAGTCACTAACCAAAACAAGTATACAAACTGACGCTATGAAAAAAGAACAAAAACAATGAACCTTTCTTAAAGAAATCCCCAAATTCTCTGACCAAGTATATGGCTGTGCCATCTGTCTGTTAAATAAATGCCAGTCCTTCAGGCTGAAAAAGAAGGATCAAAATATTCTGCAGTAGTTTGGCATTGTGACTCAAAAAGTTGTTTTTCATTTGACATCTGTCTACTGTCCCCAAATGCTGTACAATACTGATAATGCTCTTACACTTAAGAGGGCTGAACGGCAGACCTTGTTAAATAATATTATCATGTTTTTTCATTATAATATCTTATATTTGATCAAATATATTCTTATATATCTCAAATTACTTTCTGCCTTTTCTTATATGTTGACATGGTAGAAGACGTGTCAATGGGCAATGCTGTTGTGAAGGTGACCCTGCACAAGGACGTGTCTTTGCATCTGTAAGTGACTAGTCATCTTAATCCTTCACACGGTATTCATGAGGTGCCGTAAGTTTCTGCTACTCTATGGTTCATGCTGAAGTTTGAACAAATGGTTTGACTTAATATCCGCATCGGTAGTGTACACTTCATTTCTTCCTAATGTGTTATTAACTTTTATTGCATACCAAAAAGGAATAAAAGTTATTTCCCAGATTCAGATGCTCCTAAACAGTTGTTATAAAGTATGAGTTTGTAAGTGATCGACAAAGTCTGTACTATCTTTTCTAATATGATGCATTTAATATGGAAAATATATTTTCATTGAAATATTTCAGAGATTTTTTTTACACTAGTTTACACTAAATGTCTAATATTCTGTTGTGTTGGAAATTTGCCTTAACTGTTAAAATATTTTGAAACCTTTAAAAAATAATTCGCGTGCTTCTATAACTTTGGCTTATAGTGTATATGACCGCCCACTGTCATAAATACATACGAGGAAATAAAAGTAAAAATTTTGACTCCAGATCAGGATTGGGTAAAGACATACTGGTGATCTGATCTATATTATATATATATCCTCTCTGAGGATCATGTCGGTATGTTCCCAAGTCAAAGTACGTACTAGAACTCCTAAGCATTAGGTCACCTCATCATACTCTTTCCATACCATCGTGCTCTTTTGCCTGACAAAGCAATTCACATTCTATGTCAAAACATATTTGACAGTTGGGGTCTAACTCTAAATCACCAGATACCAAACCTATGACAGTTTTGTCTTGTTGCCATCACAAAATAAAAATGCTTAAAACTTAAGTACTGTATTCACGGCGGGTGTGAACATTTGTCACTCTACATTAATGGTGGGGATCCTTATAGACTGTGGAACAGAAATGTACTCAGTGTCTCCACTGATTTATTTCGCATAGAAGTACAACCATTTTTTAAAAGAGACGTTCTTTGGAGTTTTTGACACCCTGCTCAGGGTTAAAGATCAACGTCTTTACTATATCTTCATGAATAAATTACCAAACTAACATCTTGGGGTTTTTTTTCTTGGAGCAGAAGTCAGGTTCTCTCTCATTTCAACAGGTCCTGTTGGTGAATACACAGCATTCATCTAGGGGTATTAGGATTTCTCGGGGCAGATATTGTAACAGATAGTTGCAGAGTTTCTTCAGTGTTTTAACTACAGCTTCTTACACATTATTTTAGCACTACGAACCACTCACGGCTCTCTCCTTAATTCCGTTAACATAAAGACCTATGTAAGCGATCTGGTCGTCAAAGTCCCCAGAAATCACACATCTCTCTCTCTCACACAGACAGATAACTGCAATGAAAGATCACACATTCAGATCAAACAGTGTTACAGAGGTCGTGAATTTACACGACTTGACTGTCAGCCAGTGGGGACATGGGATGGCAAAGCACACACAAAATCGTATGTATTTAGCGGCAGTTCTGTATAAGTATCCTCGTTGGCGAACCATTTTCCAAAATCTTGTTTATAGTTGAAACAAACTGCACCATTCTTTTAAACAGCACTTTTAAACGCTTTTACCTCCTAAAGGTTTATGTTTAGAATGTATGTAAAAACATTTTTTACATTTCTTTGGCCATATCGATGGCTTATCTGTTTCAGGGGTTTTATTTCAGTAAATGTTTATTCAAAGTCACGCCGTTCTCCCAAACATGTAATCAACAGTTGTTTTCATTTATTTCACAAGCAAACAATCTGCTCTTATATACTCCCATTCAAACATCATGCTTTTATAACAATATGTTAACACATATGAAACAACCCACACAGTAACTAAAACACATGTCCGTATTAAACATTGATATTCTTTTCAGACAATACCACAAAAGTAATTTCAGAAACAAACACTCTCTTATACCACAAAAAGGTATACATTTGTGTGTGATCAAAACAACAGTATCATTAACGTAAACACATTTGATGGGGGAGATCCCCCACAGTACACAAAACACACACCCCCAGGAGGGGAAGGACACAACCCAGACATACTGGTGCCAAAATGACCCGCTCATACAGTGGATAGGGTTACCCCCACCACCCCCACCACCCCTGGTCATAAAAAAACAAAAAAACTCTTGGTCAGGAAGAAACAAAGGATCATAAATGAACCAGGCCTAGAGAGCCGTCAGGACCGAGAAGACCGTGATTGACATCTAGTTCTTCCACCATGATTGACAGTTGACAGAAAGTACTGGCCATGTTGAAACCCCGTGTGTGGGTGTGTTTAGAGAGAGAGAGAGAGAGAGAGAGAGAGAGGTGTGTCTGAATATACGTATGTGTGGGCGGGGTTTAGCGAGTGAGAGGTTGGGTTTCGTTTCAACTTCATACGGCTTTTACACATCGAATGGAAAACATCTCTGGAAAATGCTTAGCCTAGTTTAAACATTACGGAGATTCTTTTAGACGACACTTTAACATTTTTCCTCGTAAGGATCTTTGTTTAGAAGTGGTGTAATACGCGCTATTCTTTTTAAACTGCTCTTTGCACCATTTTTTACAGCCTAAAGTTTTATGTGTTTTTGGAAGCCTGGTAATGCGGATTCTTTTTAAACAGATATTTTAATACTTTTTTCCTCGTAAGGATCTTTGTTTAGAAGTCATGTAATACGCGCTATTCTTTTTAAACTGCTTTTTTCACTATTTTTACAGACTAAAGTCTGTAAAAATACTTTGTATCCTGGACTCCTGTTATGACAAAGTTAAATTACATTTAACACATAACCGTCTCCACAGACCCTGATACCATGCTTCACTACCAAGTTTGAAACACACATGTGTTGTAAACATATTGTTTACTCATATTGGGTAAAACAAACAAATTATTATTTAAAAAAAAACTACTGAATAATTATTCAGACTACAAATAACAATAACTCAATGTTTAGACAAAATGAAAATAGTTCAGAATTACTATTAGCTTATAAATTATAACAGAATTGTTTATTTTGCAAATATGTTTATTATTTTCTGAATAGAAAGCTAGGTGACAAATCACCTGTACAGCCTGAAAAATGCAGACAAAGTGGGAAAAATGCATCACATGCACGAGACCACAGCTGCTGAATCTTTATACAGTTGTAGCTGTGTGAAGAATAGGACTGATTATTATTACTGCTGATTGATGAACACAACAGAAGTGGAAAATGGACATGTTTTCTGTGTCTGAACTGAAATGAGTAAATGCTGAACCCAATATTATAGAGACAATAATATGGACACACATAGGGAAATTGATGAAGATAACTGCAGAAGATTATTTACTGCCTCTGTTCCACATCTGCTTATGCAAACATGAAAACATACTGGAATAAATGTTTTTTTTAATAACTGAAGCATGAACTTAATCTCATATTAATCGTACATTTAAACTTTCATTTTCTTATTGATTTGCCGAGCCATGTTGTAGATGGTAAGTTGTAAATTTGCACTTATATAGTGCTTTTATCCAAAGCGCTTTACACTTTGTCTCATTCACACACCAATGTTAGCAGAGCTGCCATGCAAGGTGCTAACTTTGCCATCGGGGGCAACTTGGGGTTCAGAGTCTTGCCCAAGGACACTTCGGCATGTGGAGTCACCCAGACCGGTGTGACCCGCTCTACCACCTGTGCCACAGCCGCAATTTTTGTAGATGTTGTAGACATGTTTTAGACTCACCTAGTGAGTGTATGACTGAGTGTCACAGATTCCCAACCCTGGTCTTGAAATACTCTGTCCTGCATGTTTTAGTGTTTCCCCTTCTCCCAACACACCTGATTTAACTAATCAGTTAATTAACAGCCCTTCCTGAGTTAAATCAGGTGTGTTAGAAACAGGGGTGTGTAGGGCAGGGGGTTCTCCAGGACCAGGGATGGAAACTTGTGATTCATTGAGTGAACTCTCATTCTAAAACTTACTTAAATTAATAAATGCAATTGAAAAATACAAATTATGATGTGGTTTATTTATGCACAAACTATTGATGTTAAGAGAAAAGAAAGTTTATCATAGCATAACATTCACTGTATAAAGTGTAGAAATAGATCTTACCCTCGACAATGATGTGAACAGTGATGTTATCATACCAGGATTTGTCTTCAATGATACATTTATATTTTCCTTCATCAGAGACTCGGAGAGATGAGAGTTTGAGTGAAGCGTTGCCTTTCTGTAACTCCTCTTTAAACAGTGATGTTCTTCGTCTGTAAGACTGAGCCTGATCTTCATTTCTGTCTTCATGATCCTTATAGAGATGCACTAATGAAGCCACAGCCTCTAATCTCATCCACTCCACTCTCATGTCCACAGCACTGGTGTCGGGTTTGATAAAACAGGGCAGAACCAGGTCTTCACCAGCTACAGCAACAAGAGGAGCATCCGGACCAACCACCTGTAATCCCTCTGGGTTTTTTCAAAAACAAACAAATACTGTATATCATTACCAATATAATATATGTGTATGTATGTGTGTATCTATGTGTATGTGTGGACCATGATTTCCAAATGAAATAGAAAATCTTTCAGCTTCCCCATGATTGTGGTTGTGTGTACTGAACCAGACTGGAACATTCAGAAGAATCAGGAAACCTTTGCAGATGTTTTGAGTTAATTATCCGAATAGAGCTTTCTCAGGTTGAAATTTCTTATTATACATTCTTTATTCTAATAATTTAATATACAGGACTTTTGATTTCACCCTGTCCAGGGTGTACTTCTCCTTGTGCCCGATGCTCCCTGGGTAGGCTCCTGGTTCCCCGTAACCTTGAAAAAGGAGTAAGTGGTAGAAGATGGATGGATGGACTTTTGATTTCCATGAGCTGTAAGCCCAAACCATCAAGATTAAAACAAAAAAAAGGCTTGAAATATTTCACTTCATGTGAAAATAAATGAAAGTACCAATTTTTGAAATAATCATGGAAAAACATAAACTTTTCCACGATATTCTAATATTTTGAGATGTACCTGTTTGTGTGTGTGTGTATATATATATTACACACACACACGGGATGCACGGAATGTTCAGCAACCGAAATTAGTGAAAAGGCCGAATAAATCTGACTGAACAATGACGTGTTTGATGACGCTACCAAACAGCCTATCAACCAGAGTGAGACGTGCGAATGTCACGACCTCGATGAGGGGGTGCCTGCATACACGAGCTACGTGCTTTTCGGATGTTTACCTGTTTTGTTTGTGTTCCGGAGTATTCTGTCACGTCGCGAGACATAAGGGAATAGAGTATGGAAGCAGGTAAAGATGTATTTATTTAAGGGCAGGTAGACAAATCCAAATTGTAATCCAAAAAACTTAGTCAAGACAGGCAAAGGGACTAAATGAACTAATCTCTAGTTTAAACTAACTCAATCTATCAAGGAGCATAACATTAACAACGTATCTAACTATACTATCTACTCTAATATCTAATATCTACTCTAATACTCCGTGAGGTGTACAGGGAGGCGAGCGGTATATATCCCCAATATCATCAGCCGTATAGAACCATTTTCTGCACTCTTAACAATGCACTTTTTAATGCAATTTTTTTGTGTTCCATTATATTCCATTATATATATGCTCATTATATTTAATGAGGGAAATAAGTATTGGACCCCCTCTCAATCAGAAAGATTTCTGGCTCCCAGGTGTCTTTTATACAGGTAAGCTGAGATTAGGGAGCACACTCTTAAAGGGAGTGCTCCTAATCTCAGCTTGTTACCTGTATAAAAGACACCTGTCCACAGAAGCAATCAATCAATCAGATTCCAAACTCTCCACCATGGCCAAGACCAAAGAGCTTCCCAAGGATGTCAGGGACAAGATTGTAGACCTACACAAGTCTGGAATGGGCTACAAGACCATTGCCAAGCAGCTTGGTGAGAAGGTGACAACAGTTGGTGTGATTATTCACAAATGGAAGAAACACAAAAGAACTGTCAATCTCCCTCGGCCTGGGGCTCCATGCAAGATCTCACCTCGTGGAGTTGCAATGATCATGAGAACAGTGAGGAATCAGCCCAGAACTACACGGGAGGATCTTGTCAACGATCTCAATTCGTCTGGGACCATAGTCACCAAGAAAACAATTGGTAACACACTACTGCCGTGAAGGACTGAAATCCTGCAGCGCCCGCGAAGGTCCCCCTCACTCAAGAAAGCACATATACATGCCTGTCTGAAGTTTGCCAATGAACATCTGAATGATTCAGAGGACAACTGGGTGAAAGTGTTGTGGTCAGATGAGACCAAAATGGAGCTCTTTGGTATCAACTCAACTCGCCGTGTTTGGAGGGAGAGGAAGGCACGCCTATGACCCCAAGAACACCATACCCCACCATCAAACATGGAAGTGGAAACATTATGCTTTGGGGGTGTTTTTCTGCTAAGGGGACAGGACAACTTCACCGAATCAAAGGGACGATGGACAGGGCCATGTACCATCAAATCTTGGGTCGTGGATGGGTATTCCAGTATGACAATGACCCAAAACACACGGCCAAGGCAACATAGGAGTGGCTCAAGAAGAAGCACTTTAAGGTCCTGGAGTGGCCTAGCCAGTCTGCAGACCTTCATCCCATAGAAAATCTGTGGAGGGAGCTGAAGGTTCGAGTTGCCAAACGTCAGCCTCGAAACCCTAATGACTTGGAGAAGATCTGAAAAAGGAGTGGGACAAAATCCCTCCTGAGATGTGTGAAAACCTGGTGGCCAACTACAAGAAACGTCTGACCTCTGTGACTGACAACAAGGGTTTTGCCACCATGTATTAAGTCATGTTTTGCAGAGGGGTCAAATACTTATTTCCCTCATTAAAAAGCAAATCAATTTATAAATGGATGGCTGTGCTTGTGTTTGACTGGCCTGCCAGCAGTCCAGATCTGTCTCCTATGGTGCATCATGAAGAGGAGAATCAGAAAATGGTGACCAAGAACTCTGGAGCAGCTGAAGTCTTGTATCAAGCAAGAATGGGCAAAAATTCCACTTGAAAAACTGCAACAATTAGAATCCTCATTTCTCAACTATTAAAAAGTATCATTAAAAGGAATGGTGATGTAACACAGCGGTAAACATTCTTCTGTCCCAACTTTTTTTGAGTGTGCTGAAGGCATCAAATTCTAAATTTGTTTATATTTACAAAATACAATTAATTTGGTCAGTGAAAACATTGAATATCTCTTCTTTGTACTTTTGTCAGTTAATTAAAGTTACAAGAGACTTCACAAATCCCAGATTTTTTTTTGTTATTGCATTTTAGACAAAAAATCCCAGCTTTTATGGAAATGGAATTAGTACATTTTGACCTTTCATGATATTCTTGCATATTGTAGCTCTACTGCTGGTGTTTGCTGTCTGTAGCAGCATAAGAGGAAAACTCATGAAAACAGTAAATCTTTAAAGCAATTCAAATTTAAGTGCAGTTTTAAATAAATTTTACAGGTCTCGTAATGTAGGTAGCAATACTCTAGTTGTAGGTAGCAACTCAAATGTTTAATAGTCAATTTCTAATTATTTCTTATTTTGCTAGTACAAATAACCTGAAAAAATTGTATTATTATTATGTGGCTGAAAAAAACTCATGTGCCTGGAGTGCTTTCCTTTTTACATGAGCCTTTTGTCTGTCATTTTATTTACACTCCCCTAATGCCCATCTCAGTCTGTTCAAAAGAAAAGCAATGTGGCTGAATCTCTGTGACCAGCACAGCCAGATAATTCTCCTGTGACCAAAAAGAATTAATGACAAAACAACAACAACAACAGCAGCAATGGTAACACCAGATTAAACACTGTCAGCTCTTTTCCAACATGCAGTAATTTATTACTGGAGGGAAGGGATGAAGCTGGATGTGGAATTAGTGAATTAGCACTTTTACCCGTTCTCATACGTATAATTGTATTTATTCCAAATGTTATAACTTGGCTTCCAAGCAGTATAATCACAGAGTGGGAAAAGCATGTAAGGCTAAAATGCTAACACCATCAGCCAGCCTGCTAACTTGGTAATCTGCTCGTCAACAGTGACCTTTAGCTGTAAACAGCCAATCGCATTCGACATGGAAAAAAAACAACTTTAGTTGTTTCTTGAAGATGGTGACAGATTCTGTGGTCTGGATTGAGGTTGGAAATTCATGAGGTTGCAAATACTCACTCCACAAAGTGAACTAATGAATCGTCTACTTTCAAGTAATAATTTTTGAATTTCGTCTTCATTTCATATATAGAGAGGGCTTTCAGTCTTTCAGTGATCATAACACTTTCCCCAGTCGCTGAGCCAATGATGTTACTCAGCTCTGAGAGAGGAGATCTTCCACACACCAGGATTCAGTTAAAGAGAGTCACACACCACCTTTTACAAGAGGACCAGAGAGAGTTCTCTCAAAAACATCTTTTATAACACCACTAAACTTACAGAACTCTCTGGGAACAAAAACATCACAACTTTAGAGTTCATTATACCATACATTATAAAACACACACACACACACACACACACACAAACACACAGAATAGTTGTTCCCCATACCTGATTGAAATTTCATGAAGCTGAAGAGAGTCAGGAGAGTCACACAGAAAAACATCATCCCTGAAAGACAGTTTATTGTTATTGCTTCAGTCTGTTTTACAAGATAAATAACATTTTATGAATTACACTCAGTGCACAATTTAATGCATCTGTTCTATCAAAAAATCTAAATACTTACCACTTTGTAAGGGAAATATTTTCTTGATAAGAGGACGCTAAAAAGTAAAGACTGTCAATAAGTCCACAATGTCAGTTTAGTGTACTTTCGTTAGTGTAACCTGTGTAACCTGTTTCTAAATGTGAGACTAAACACACCTTTTTTTCTCTAATATGATAAGAATGGAGGAAGTGTGTTTGAGGTGACTCATTTCAGCCGAAGTTGCAAAGGCCCAAATTTAAAATGCTGAACCTAAAACACTCGCTCATATTAATCCCTATATTTAACACGTGAGAGTTAATTGACTTTGTTAGTTTAAACTTCTTTGTTTACATGTTGGTGATTGGTGATGTTGATGATGATTTTCTACATTACCCACAATACCATTCGAGTTCCTGCTGATAGTAGCATGACTTTGCTTCATCTGCTATGCTAGCTATATAAAACACAAAGTAGAACACAACTTATTCTAAATAACAAAATAACACTCTGGTGTGAGCAATTATGTGAGTGTGGTTTTGTTTTGTTTTTGCTCTGATTTGTTTTGCTTTTGTTTGTTCTTTTTGCTTTATGTTGGTTACTGTCACTAAGATCAGTTTTTTCTAATTCAACTGTGTTGTAACAGTCTTTATCAATTATGCTGATGCTGCTATGTGGTAGTAGTGGTTTTGGGTCGTCTTGGTAAACTTACTACCTGTAATCAGTTTGAGCTCGGGGTTATGAGTTTTTGTGACAGTAAGTTTGTGGGGGGTGGGGGGGTTGTTTTGTTTTGTTTTTTGTTTGTATTAAAAAAATCTATATATAATAGATTATTCGTGTGTTCTCCTTGTAGGAGCTGAGTGCTTCCTGAGGCTGGGGGAGTTCTTTGCTGCACCTTAGGCTCTACTTAACTAAGGGTCATTGTTATTGACTGGTATAAAGTTGGCTTGACGTTGGACGTTCGATATTCACAGATATGTGGAAGTTAAGGGACCGTCTCTAAAGTTACATACGACATTGTTATACAATGTTTTTATGAGGGTTTTATGTGCACGCAGATGCCGAGTAAGCACTCATTCAGGGATAAAACCTGGGTTGATTGAGAACATTGATAACCAGTGTCATAAAACCTGTTAACTATAATTAATCCGGTTGGATTAGTTTGGTTTTATCAACTCAAAACCTACTCTGCAACTCTGAGTTTGTTCGACTTGTTTCTTGAAACAGGCCTCAGGGTTCAGTTAAAGAGTTACACACCAAGAGGATTTGAAATAAGCTCTCTCAAAACCAAATTTTATATACAAACAGAGAGAGTGAGTGAGTGAGTGAGAGAGAGAGAGAGAGAGAGAGAGAGAATATGGTTTTTTCCATATCTGACTGAGATTCCATAAAGCTGTAGAGAATCAGGAGAATCACAGTTTAGCATTATTGCTTCAGTCTGTTTATCAGTTAGCCCAACTGTTTATCATTTTATAGAACTTATTTTAAGCACTTTGGCCCTTTAACTGAAATATTTGTTGGAATGATTAGGATTATAAAACACACACACACACAGTCTCGATTTCCCCTCGTGGTAAGCGCTGTAGCATGCAGAGTGCTCAGAAACCTGAAGTGCGAGGACTCTTCTGGTTTTTCAGAGACCTTGACTTTGTTTTAATTTGACAGATGTATCTGTGATTTCTGTCCTGTCTCTGCCGCTGTATTTTCATTGGTTGTTTCCCGTATGTGTCATCATTGTTCTCAGCTGTTGATTACATTTGTTATTTAAACCCCTCGTGTATCTCTGTAGAATGAAGTACTGAGTGTTATCACTGTTCCAAGCGTTTGTACCCTGTTCCTCGTTTTTGTTTCATGGTTTTTGATCTTGTTTCTCATTACATACTTTTATGTTTATGCCTGTTTGCAGATCACCTGACCCATTACCTGTTTCTGACCACG
Organism: Ameiurus melas; assembly: GCA_012411365.1. Lineage (NCBI taxonomy): Eukaryota > Metazoa > Chordata > Actinopteri > Siluriformes > Ictaluridae > Ameiurus > Ameiurus melas. The sequence goes on from CM022756.1 coordinate 13,713,732, forward strand.
CTTTTGTTTCATGATTTGAATTTGTCTCCCTGTCTCTTTTTAATAAAGCTCTTATCTGCAATTACATCGGTCCTAACCTCCATTATGTGACACACACACACACACACACACATAAATCAACAATAACACTCGTCTGCTTTATTCATCAGTGCATAGAGGACATTTATAAGACATTATTTATACTAAATGAAGTGGAATGGCAACAATTGCTGTCTGAGTTTTGGTCCAGTTTGGGGTTTTATATATGATCTTGAATACTTCCTGGAAAATTAAACTTAAGAAACACTACTAGTAAAGATGAAGTCTGTATATGTAGTCTAAGCAGGTGAATTTCTCTTAGCCTTGCCAGCCACAACCATAACACTGCTGCAGGAAAAGCTGTGAGGTTTGTCACTGTGTGCATTTGTGTGTGAATGTCAGGTGACTACTACAGAATGACTACAAAAGATGTGCAAATTCTAAACCTTTGCAGGAATCTGACCTAATGCAGTACATCTGTCAGACCAGACCAGCACTCGTGAGCAACAGCGATGTGTTAGTCGTTGTTTCCAAACACAGTGTTGAGTTGCTGAGTCACTCTAATGAAGGTGGTGCGGCGACTCAGCTCCTTCAGCTTCGCAGCTCCCACGAGTTTTTTTTTTTAAAAACTGCTCTCTCTGAAAATCCTTTCCAGGGACTGGTATCCAAGACAACAGGAATAATAGAATATATCTGTGCTGCATGCTTCCTGATATCCTGTCTGATAATATTACACATGTTAAAACATGGTGTAATGACTACATCCTGATTTTTCTCTCCTGTACTCAGTACTCTGCCAGTCTTTCTCTCACCTGTACTCTGCTACTCCTCCTGCATGCTTCTTCATGGCCGTATCGGAGCTCATGCCGTAGAACAGTTTGTACTTTTTACCGTTTTTCTCAATGGTCTCACCCCCGCTCTCAGAGTGACCTGCCAACATTCCACCTAGCATCACGAAGTCCACTCCTGCACATGTCCATCACACAACACAGCTGTCAATCAAATATAGTTCAGAGAATATTAGACACATGGAGCACAAAATCCATGAATATAAGTAGGGAAATGTAAGTGGTGTTTCTTCTTGGCTTTGTTGATTCTGAAAAGTCAGAAAACCTCAGCATTTTCCAAGACCTTTTCCCCACTTTGGTTATAGATGTAAAACAATATTGTGATGGTGTTGAGTCACACTAAACACTACCTTGTGATTTCTTTGGGGGTTTCTGAATGTAGAAATAGCCACACAGCTTTCATCTGGAGAATGTTGATATGCTGTTAAAGTTCACAGCTGACTTTGCCACACTTAGATCTTCGATCTAAAGCCCGTACATACACTCTCCTACACCTGCTGGGTGGCATCTCTTGTAATACATCGCTCTTTATGCAAACCGGGACACCCACATTCATGCCCCAAAAGAGGAAACGTCTGCTAACAAAGCCTCAATAGTGAGCACATTCTCGTGGTCTCCATCACTAACGTATGCTTTGTGTTATGGCTGAAAAGTAGGAGTTGCTAGCACCATGGTCTTACGTAGACAAACAAAGCCTGTGCATGGCAGCCTGCCCACTTGAAATGCCTCAGATGCAGCAACAATCACACATGTTCTAACATCTCCACTAGAGGAATTGGAGATAAGCCCAGTGGCCCAGTATCTAGAGATGGGCATTATTCAATAATATTCTATTTGAACATTTGAGCTCATAAAAATATATTTGTTCATTTAAATGTAGTTTAATGACAAAGATGTGATTTTTCTTAATCATTAAGATTTTGTCACCGTTTCACAACAAGCTCATAATTAACTTATATCTACAACAAGGTTTTTTTTTGTTGAAAACATTATGCAATATCTGTAAACAAGACAGTACAGAACACAAGCATTTAAGCTCACGCAGAGCGAAAAACAAATGATAATGAAGCACACAGCCCCAATTAACATACAGAACCAACATAAACACTTGGTTATCATGTTTATATTGTTTCACATGTTCTTGTTGAGAAAAACAAGCATACAGTATCCACATGTTCGGGTGAAAGTCGGCTCCTTAGTCTGTTAACAATTAGGCCGGCTGTGGAGAAAACGAGCTTCACCAGCACAGATGTTGCAGAGACACACAGTTAATGGCTTGCTAAACAGCCAAGTTTGTTGCAGCACTTTGTACTTTCTGTCCACCAATGAATCAGAAAAACAAAACAACCACCACGTGTTAAGCTGTGGCTTTAGCAAACGTGTATTGAGTCACTGAGAAAACCTGATTGGACAAATTATGGTCCAGAACGCTGGTTTATGTTTGGCAATGCCTCCTGTCAGTCATGTAATAGACACTATACTCTACAGCGCCACCCACTGCATTTAGTTATAACTGTGAGGTTTAGTTTGGGTGCTCAGGATTTAACAAGCGAAATCCGAGTAATATTTTTACTTTTCAAATAATTATTGCACCCCAACCAGTATCCATCACCAACACAAAGATATCATCACACTTTCTATCAATAGACATGGTGGATCATGATTACACTGTGGAACTGTTGTCCCAGGCTCACTGCTACTTCCTCAACTCTATAGAAGATGGATAGAAGATGGATGGATGCATCTTCTCCTCTACACTCAACCTTCTACCAGCACTTTAAATAAAATTATTTCTCTCTATGTTTGTCAGTCAGACTATTTACTGTTTTGTTTTCTGGTGTTTTTCAACATCAGATCATCAGGTTTCATCAATAAGCAGCAGGACGCCAGTGAATTTATTTACAGTCTGTACTTACTGTAGCTCTTTACTTTCCTTACAGTTTACTCTAAATGACTTTTGTTAAAAAATCGATAAATATGAATTCAGTGACATATGTATTCAACAGATATGCATTAAAGCCGCTTCCCCAATTACTCACTATAACTAGAAGAGAGAAAAGCATGTACATGTTTATACACTAGCTAATAGATTAAACTGATGAGTAAAATGTCCACCTGTGTTTTTTAAATCTCTCATTTCCTCAGATTTGTAAAAGGTAATTAATGTTTTTTCTGGGTCGGATACTTTTATTTTGACACGCCTTTGCATTTTCTTATCAGAATGTGTTCGTTATGACGTGTGTGTATGTGTGTGTGTGTGTGTGTGAGAGAGAGAGGAGAGGAGAGAGAGAGAGAGAGAGAGAGAGAGAGAGAGAGAGAGAGAGAGAGAGAGTGTAGCGGCGCTTAAGTGGCAAAAAAACTTAAGAGACAGTTTTCTTTTTTTTGGCTCAACTGAGTGACTACATTCTCTCACACACTCACTCACTCACACACACACACTCACACACACACACACACCCCCCATAGTAAATACATTACCAGGGGTCACCAACATGGTGCCCAGGTTGCCCCCAATGGACCACATGAGTGGCCTGTTCTAAAAATAACACAACTCAACTGTGAGCTGCGTCTAAAATTTGATATGCATTTCTAATTAAATTTAATTATTTTTTTATACTGTCAAATTTGTATTCCCGTATTGAAGTTGAAAGGGTATAGTTCAAAGGTCAGTTCGTGGAGAGTAAGCTAGAGGGCGCAGTGAAGACGGGGGGCTGAATGCGGTTTCTTGCCCCAAAAACATGGACGAAAAGAAAGAAAACTTCTCATTTTCACAGTGAATGGGAGGAAGAGTTCTTTTTTACTACTGTGAAAGAAACCTGCGTGTGGCAAAGCGGCACAATGTGGAGACACACTTCACTACGTGTCACAAAATCTACCATGATAACTATCCACTGGGTCACAAAAAGGACAAAAAGGTGTTATGTGCAGAAGTGATCGTCTTTGGACACGTGATGACTCCTGGTGTGAAAATCATGAACAGCATCCGCTCCAAAGCGAAACAGCACAGGATACTCAAGGTGCTATTGGAGGAGATGTCAGCTGAACATGGTGACCTGCTGCTACACAGATATCCGATGGCTCAGCAGAGGATGAGATTTACTTAGTTTTTTGTCACTTTTGGGTGAAATCAAACAGACTTGGGCAAGAGTTTGAGAATAGGTTTCGTGACCTTGATCAGCTCGAGTCATGTGTGTCATTCATTTCCAATCCTTTCATGAACGTGGACATAACATGCATTGCTGAGCATCTTAGTGCAACGTTCAACTTGGATGCTGAACAGGTGGATTTTGAAATCGTAACATTATGATGTTGTCAGTGGCAACACGGCAGTGCCATGGCAATTCCAAGTGGAATGAAAATACTGAAAAATTGTGTTCAATTCAAAAGTGTGTTCATGGAATGTAACAGATATAATTTAGTTAAAAATGCAGCAGTTTTGGTCATTAGTTCAAAATGTGATCAGATTTATTATAAAATATGAAAGCTGATTTTTCTTAAACATTACATAATTGATCACTTTTTCAAACATGGTGCAACATAGTTCATGATTTGTTCAAATGGTTTGTCAGTGGTTAGTGACAATGGGACATTTTTCCTATGAAGTGTTGTAGAAGTGATCATCTCAAAATGTGAACAATTGCTGAGATTAATAGAAATAAAGTGTTGAATATTGATATGATCTGTTTCCCACCTTGTTAATTCATTGTTGATAGTTATTTGTGAGAAATCAGTAATGTGATCCGTGTCTTCACATAGATGAGTATCATTTATCATTAATAATAATATATAACTAAAGGCAAACTGAGCAAATGTGTTATTTCAGAAGAGTGGATCAAACTGGTAGCCCTGGTAGCCCAACTCAGTACCCATGAAGTAGCCCTCAGTTTCAAAAAGGTTGGTGACCCCTGCAGGAGACTGATGGAACTGCACTGAAGATAAAATTGTTCTTAACTGCAAACTTCTTCTTCTTTAATAACTCTGAAACATGAATCAATATTATATACGAATTTATATATATTATTTAATATATATGAACATTATTGAAAATGATATTAATGAAAATATTACAAATATTATACACCACCTTATTTATTTATATTATATACAAATTTTCTTTCTGTAGCTCCTGTTTAAATAGTGAACTTCTTCCTCTGTAGGACTGAGTCTGCTTTTCATTTCTGTCTTCATGATCTTTATAGAGATGCACTAACGAGTCTTCTACATCTAGTCTGAACCGCTCCACTCTCATGTGCACAGCGCTGGTGTTGGGTTTGATAAAACAGAACAGAACCAGATCTTCACCAGCTACAGCATCCAGAGGAGCTTCTGGACCAACCACCTCTAATCGCTCTGTGTTCATCAGATATATTACATTATAATGATCCATGTATCTGTAATAATTCTACACAAATCTAACATGGCTAGAATATGTGAAGTTTTATTTACACAAATCAAACATTTGTTTTGTAGAAAACATGAAATACGTGAAAACTAATAAAGGTGAACATGAATAAAATATATTTACATAGAGCAAGAGGGCACACACACACACACACCCACACACACACTCTCACACACACTCTCACAAACATACACACACGCACACACACACACACACACACACACACACACACACACAAGGTGGATTTTTACCTGCTTGAGATTCCATAAAGCTGAAGAGCTGAAAATCTCTCTCTCTCTCTCACACACACACACACACACACAGAGACACACATCTTCTATTCTGTCATCCTGTTTCAGTCTGCACTACATCTTAAAACCACTGTATTTTATGTATTTTTTATTCTTTATACTTTAACATTTAAAGTATACAATTTTTAACAATTGTTTTTCATTTATTATAAACATTATTATTATTATTATTATTATTATTATTATTGTTGTTGTTGTTGTTGTTGTTGCTGTTGTTGTTATTATTATATCCATTTTAATAAATATAAATCTAGTCATATACACTCTGTTATTACTGCATCTGTCGGGAACTCTGGACTTCATTTCCCAGCAGCCACTGCACCATACTCATCAGTGTCACACGACCACCGGCACCTGATTTATGTTTGGTTAATGATCACACTAGTATATATGCCACTGTTTGCACTGCTCTCTTTGTTTCACGTTATCATCTATCCATGCTTTTGTCTATTCCACAGTATTTAGTCTTTGCCGTGTGTGTTTACTGTTTATTAAATGTTTGAAGATCTGCGCTTGCTTTTGAATTCTTCTTTTTAATGTGACATCATTCTGTGAATGTACAACAATTCTGAGGAGCAAATAATATCTGCCTCTGTAAGTATAAATATCATCTAACAACTATTTCTACAAAGAACTGCTACTTTTATACAGTGTAAATAGAATATATCTCTATTTTCATTTAGTCTGTTGGGTTTTATCTACACAGACATCAGCAGCTGAACTTCATCCATTTTATTGATCATATTAAATTCTGCAGTAAAACTCAGTGTGAACTGTAAATGATCTTTATCATTACAAATCAAATATCAATAAAGTTCCACAATCATAACGTGTAAAAAACAGACTGAAGGATTCAAATTATGTTTATGCAAAAAAACAACAAAAAACAGGTTTTAAAATAAACTGTACAGCACTTTAAAAGGGAATATGTATTTCTAAACTTTACCAGAAAAAGTCAAATATTAATTTAAATCTCACCATTTAATAGATGATTAAATCTGTGAGGTGAAAATTCATTCAGTGTTAGATACAGGAGAGATGATCAGTGGTGCTGAATTTATACCTCCTTTATTGTACCCAGGATGGAAGAATGGATAGAGTTTCTCAGTGAAAGACTGAGCAGTGAAAGAGTAGATATGAGAGCTGGACTTCACATCATAAAAGGAGACCAGACCCTCCTCATAATCCACAAACACCCCCACCTTCTCCAACTTCTCTCTCAGTGTGAGGGGGACAGAGGGACCAGCACAAGCCCAATACCGATTCTCATTCTTATGCCACATCTCCACAGTCCAGAATCCATTCTGAGGTCCCAGTGTAATCTCCCTCTTCCTGTAAATGTTCTCTCTCACGACTCCTAATGTCCACGCAGTTTTCCCTCTGACCTGCACCTCATAATAAAATCTCCCTGAGGAGAAACTCTGCTTTCCCAGAACAGAACGATATATAATAAACCTCTGTGGTGTATCAGGGAGATCCTGCCATGTGTCTCCATCTGTGACTTGTTTTCCATCAGCAGACAGGATGAGATATGGATGAGCTGTATCAGGATCCAGAGTCACATCCACTGAGAGAAACACAGAGTGAGATGTGAGTTTCAGGTAAAAATATGAAATTATCATCAGTGGATCTCTGAGGATTAATTTATGAACCTGAACACTGAAAAAACAAAACTTGAATTTCAAGCATGTTAATAAATAAATAAATTAATTAATTAATACAGATGTGTGGTTTTAAACCTTATCTATTTCAATATTATAAATGTAGATCAGTTTTTCACTCTCATACACAGACACAGAACTTCTCACTTCATGAGAAAATTTCGATAAAGAAACTGAACAGAGACATTTTCAAACTCACTCCAAAATAAAAGTAGCCAGTGTAACTTTTACTTAAATATCTTCTCCTCTACACCTATACATTTACTAATGGATTAATAAAAAAAAAAAAGGCAAATCCCATAAAAATATAACGTATGTATCTGTTTATACACTAGCTAACAGACTAAACTGATTAGTCCATTTTAAAATCTATCATTTCCTCAGAATTTTAATGATGGAAACTTTTTTTTTCTGGGTTTTTTTTTTATTTTTATTTTGACATGGGTTTGAAACGACTGCCTTTGCATTTCTTTCTCTGAATGTTTTAGTTATGACGTGTGAGAGAGAACTGCAGCATACATAACCTGCACACATAAATACAGTAGAGACTCTGATGTAACTGAACTGAAGATAAAATTGTTCTTACCTGCAAACAACTTCTTCTTTACTAACTCTGTGAAAAATGAAGCAATATTTTATATGAATTTATCAAAGTACAGGTAGATTCAACAAAACATAAATAATATTTGAATCATATTTACACCACAGACCAAAAGTACAAACCAAATCCATCACCCATTTTCTATACCGCTTATCCTACACAGGGTCGCAGGGAGCCTGGAGTCTATCCCCGTTATAGTGGGGAAAACAGCAGGGGGTGCCCTGGACAGGGGCCAACCCACTCCAGGGGACAAACACACACACAAACACACGTTTTTGGACTACGGGAGGAAACCGGAGTACCTGGAGGAAACCCCTGAAGCGCAGGGAGAACACGTGCACACAGGGCAAAGGTGGGATTTGAACCCCAACCCCGGAGATGTGAGGCAAACGTGCTGATCACTAATCCCCCGAGTCCCCACAAACCAAATAAAAATAAATCAATATTTAAAATACCAGAAACAAATTTATTGCCATCAGTAGATTTTTTTTTGCCTAAAATAGAGAAATGTAAAGAAAGGAGAGAAATATAAATGTAAGAATCTGTTCCTCTTCCTAAATATATTCCGCTCGCTCCATAAAGGATTTTTTTATTTGCATCTGTTTTAAATTTGTTCTCAAATATCTCACATGTGGTTAAAGTGCACATCTTCTGATTTTAATAAAGTGTATTTTTATACATTTCTGAACATGTAGAAATTACAACACTTTATACACAGCCTCCATTCCATGGTATCATAATATTTGGGACATTGAGCTGCACAGGTGTTGGTGATTATTCAGGTGTGTTTAATTGCTTCATTAGTGCAGGTATGAGAGAGATTTCAGCATCTATTCTTTATTCCAGACTTTTGGTCACCTTTAGAGTCTTCTTTTACTGTTCGTCAACATGAGGACCAGAGTGAGGGTGAAAGTCAAGGACACATTATAAGGCTGAGACACAAGAATAAATCAGTCAGAGACATTGGCCAAACTTTAGGCTTACAAACATATCAACTGTGTGGAACATTATTAAGAAGAAAGAGAGAACGGGTGAGCTTAGTAACTATAAAGGGTCTGGTAGGCCAAAGAAGATCTCCACAGCTGATAACAGAAGATTCTCACCATAATGAAGAAAAATCCTCATACACCTGTCTGACAGATCAGAAACACTCTTCAGGAGGCAGGTGTGGATTTGTCAGTGAATAATGTCTGCAGAAGACTTCATGAACAGAAATACAGAGGCTACACTGCAAGATACAGACCACTAGTTCTCCACAAAAACAGGATGGACAGGACAGTTTACTAAAAAGTACTTAAAGGAGCCTGCAGAGTTCTGGAAAAAGGTCTTGTGGACAGATAAGACCAAGATGAACTTGTATTAGAGCGATGGCAAGAGCAGAGTGTGGAGGTGAAAAGGAACTGGACAAGATCCAAAGCATACCACCTCATCTGTAAAACATGGTCCTGTACGACTGCCTCAGGTACTGGCTCACTCATCTTCACTGATAATGTAACTGCTGATGGCAGGAGCACAATGAATTCTGGGTGCTGTTATTTACACATGGTAAAACTCAGGGGTATAAAATACTCATTATTAAAGAGTACGTGCACTTTTACCTAGTTTTAGTACAAATTTAAAATTGTGGAGTACAAATAAAATAAAAATATATGCTTCATCCCAAACATTATGTATCTAATTTCTCTACTCACAGTTCTTCACAAATCTGAAAAATAAAAGTCCTTAAAGTGTCACAAACTCAGATGTAATTACCGTATTCCACTATCTGTCTCTGCAGCTCTGAAAACAGAAAATGTTCATATTAGAGATTAGACATACTTGTAGGATAATGTTTAATACACTTATTTCCCATTGTGTGAGTTGTGTGTTGAAAAAAACCAACAAGTTCACTTTATTTAACTTTATTTCTATAATACATTTTATAGACAGTAGAAATGTGGTGTTTAACACATGCATGAGGTCATATGTATAATATTATATACACTATATGGACAAAAGTATGTGGACACCTGACCATCACACCTATATGAGCTTGTTGGAAATCTCATTTCAAAACCATGGGCATTAATATGGAGTTGGCATTGCACATAGTGAACTTAGGCTTGTGTGCAGCTGGTGGCCAAGGAAACCTATTTCATGAAGCTCCTGATGCACAGTTCTTGTGCTGATGTTGCTTCCATTGGCAGTTTGAATCTCTGTAGTGACTGATACAACAGAGGAAAGGTGATTTTTATGCACTACGAGCTTCAGCACTCAGCGGCCCTGTTCTGAGAGTTTGTGTGGACTAACACTTCATGGCTGAGCTGTTGTTGCTCATAAACACTTCCATTTCACAATAACAGCACTTACACCATGTTCACACTAGCTCTATGTCTCTATTCATGTTTAATGAGAAGTCATAGGACAGGATACAATGAAACCATGGTTATGAGTTTTATTTCATTTTTTAGTTAAGCAGTACATGATACTACCTACTTTGCAGGTAGGAACTAAATGTTGTTCCACGTGCAACATACAATTTATTTGAGGAACCATTTGAACCATCGTATGGATTTACCATGTCATTTACATTTATGCCGTTTGGCAGATGTCCTTATCCAGAGCGGCTTACATTTATCTCATTTATACAGCTGAGCAGTTGAGGGTTAGTTACGGGCCTTGCTCAAGGGCCCAACACTGGCAGCTTGACAGTGCTGTGGTTTGAACTCATGACCAGTAGTCCAATGTCTTGAAATACACGCATGCGTTCTACATAATGATGCTGATGTTCTGCTGACAGGTCCGCGTCTGTTATTATTTCAGACATCATATCATATATATTAAATGTTTTCTACACATTTGAGCATTTTAGAAATGTTGAAGGATTTTTACACTTCACCCTGCTCTCATCAGAGGACACACCAGGGCTGGGAAACACTGAGACTGTGTACACAGTGCTTTATTATCTTACATTTCAACAAGGTGATATTGTCTCCTCCAGTGAAATATTCAGGATGATTTTAAAGCATAAAAAGTTAATTCTTACCTGAGTATTTCTTCTCCTTCTGAAGCTCTGAGGCTAAAACAGATAAAATAGTTTTGAGTATTTTGTGTAAATTCTATACAAATAAAAGTATAAATAGATTAATCAGTGTAATATAGTGATGAAGTAAATGAACACAAATCAGATTGCAGTTATGAAATGTAACTGTCCTGATGTAATATTTGTTAAATGATTGAGAACACTTCACAAAGTGGAACATGATGTTACAGGTCAGTTATGAGCAGGGTTGGGAGGATTACTTTAAAAACGTTACAGTTACAAATTAATTCATAACAAATGTAATCAGTAACGTAATCCAAGTAAGGATTTTTACACTTCACCCTGCTCTCATCAGAGGACACACTGTCACGGTTCTCCCGGAGTAACAGTGCGAGCTGAGCGCTGTTGGGCACGCGCGGACTTCTTCCAGGGTGACGTCATGTTTTCGCCCCCTCGCGTCATGTGTGACGTACGCTGAAGTGCCCGCAACTGGTAGCCATTGCGGGCTAATGACTGTGTGGATATATACGGTGAGCCGTGCTTCACGCGGCGTGGTTTAATGCGTTGAATATATGTACATATGCCATGTAGAGCTCGAGTGCGACTTTAGCGAGTCTTGGTTTCATGTCCTGTTTATGCCATAGCCTTAGCCTTAACCTTAGCATTAGCTATAGCCATAGCCATAGTCATAGTTAGCCTAGCTTAGTTTATTGAGAGTGTTTTGTTTCTTGTTTCCATTTTGGTTTTGCGTTCTCCACACTGTAAATAAACATCACTGTTCATACTGCATTTGCCTGCCGTCACGCCTCGTGACACACACCAGGGCTGGGAAACACTGAGACTGTGTACACAGAGTTTTATTATCTTACATTTCAACAAGGTGATATTGTCTCCTCCAGTGAAATATTCAGGAAGATTTTAAAAGCACAAAAAGTTCATTCTTACCTGCATTTTGCTTCTCCCTCTGAAGCTCTGAGGCTAAAATAGATAAAATAGTTTTGAGTATTTTGTGTAAATTCTATATAAATAAAAGTATAAATAGATGAATCCGTGTAATATAGTGATAAAGTAAATGAACACAAATCAGACTGCAGTTATGAAATGTAACTGTCCTGATGTAATATTTGTTAAATGATTGAGAACACTTCACAAAGTGGAACATGATGTTACAGGTCAGTTATGAGCAGGGTTGGGAGGATTACTTTAAAAACATTACAGTTACAAATTAATTCATAAAAAATTACTGAGTAACGTAATCCAAGTATCACAATATGAAAGTAATGTAATCTGATTACTTTTGGATTACTTCAAGTCACATATGTAAATCAAGTCAAAAGAAATGCAATATGATCTAAAATAATTTTACGTAGAGCTTATTGTAGAGTTTTAAAACATGTTCAATGTTTAGATTTGTTTTAAGAACATAAAAAGGTAAATTAAAAATAATTCACTGTCCATCATGCAGGTAACATTACAGCACAAAAGCTAGGGTGAGTGTATCCTGATTTTCCAAAAAGACGACACCTATTGTGGGGGTGGGCGGGGGTGTGTGACTTAATAGCATTCAAAACAGTTTTAGTATGAATGTAGATTTTAATACACTGAAAAACACACACTATTAGCATCACATAAATATATATCAATAAAATTGGTTTCACTCTGCACAGGTTTTAATATTTTTTTACATTAATTTTGAATGTCCATGGAATAAAATAAAATATCAGATGCCACGAGTGTATCTTCTGCCATCATTGGCACATTTGAATATCCATGTAATATGAAATAATGTGATAAAATTAAATTAAAAATGACCTTATATGGCCATGAGTATTGTTTAGACTCAGGACAGCTTCATTTGCTGCTATTGTCAAGCAACTGTTTGACACCGTACACAACATCACTTCACCTTCACGTGTGCACCGAGAGTAGGATAATGGTTGAGAGGAAGGAATTTGGACAATAGTTGCTGCAAGACTTTTATAAATCAATCAATTGGTGTGTGAGAAGGCGGGAATTACAGAGAGGGGTAAAAGCAAGGCAAATATGTGCACACGTGATTCAGTATTAGACCATAAGCATATCTTTATGAAACTAAAGCCGAATCCCAGACTTTTTCTCAAATTTAAACATTTTTAAGGTCCGAAGAGGACATGTCCAGGAAAAAGAGGACGTATGGTCACCTTAATAAAAGCATTTCAGACAATTTGTGTTAATGAGTGTCACGACTGGCAAGAGAGAGACAGAACTCTAATCAAGCAACTGTCTAGATTGTGTTATGTTAAAAGATTCATTTCTTTGTTTAAAAGAAAAAATAATCCTAAAATAAACCCTTTTTTTTGATAAAATGTACCTGTAATCTGATTACTTTGGGTTTTTTTTTTTACGTAACTGTAACGGATTAGTTATGTATCCTGATTACGTAATGCCGGTACATGTATTCCGTTACTCCCCAAGCCTGGTTATGAGCCATATATGAGCAGAAGCTGAACCTGAATCTCTACTGTTTGAAAGGAAATGTGTAAATGTGGTTACTGACACATTATCAGTGTGAATATTAAGATATTTGAATATATTGGTTCTGAATGAAACCAGGTGAAAGGCAAGTATTGAACATTTAGGTTCAGATTTTCAGGTAAAAAAAATTCAACCTAGTTAAAAAATATTAAGGTTTCTGAAATTCTGTTTTAAAAAATTCAATTAAAAATAAAGTAATATTGTTTCAAATCGAAATAAGTTTAATGCCTGATTTTTTTTTGCCAAAACTTCAATTTTTAAAGGGTTTTTATTTATAGACAGTAGAAATGTGGTGTTTAACACATGCATGAGGTCATATGTATAATATTATATACACTATATGGACAAAAGTATGTGGACACCTGACCATCACACCTATATGAGCTTGTTGGAAATCTCATTCCAAAACCATGGGCATTAATATGGAGTTGGCATTGCACATAGTGATCTTAGGCTTGTGTGCAGCTGTTTGGCCATGGAAACCTATTTCATGAAGCTCCTGATGCACAGTTCTTGTGCTGATGTTGCTTCCATGGGCAGTTTGGATCTCTGTAGTGACTGATACAACAGAGGAAAGGTGATTTTTATGCACTATGAGCTTCAGCACTCAGCGGCCCTGTTCTGAGAGTTTGTGTGGATTAACACTTCATGGCTGAGCTGTTGTTGCTCATAAACACTTCCATTTCACAATAACAGCACTTACACCATGTTCACACTAGCTCTATGTCTCTATTCATGTTTAATGAGAAGTCATAGGACAGGATACAATGAAACCATGGTTATGAGTTTTATTTCATTTTTTAGTTAAGCAGTACATGATACTACCTACTTTGCAGGTAGAAACTAAATGTTGTTCCACGTGCAACATACAATTTATTCGAGGAACCATTTGAACCATCGTATGGATTTACCATGTCATTTACATTTATGCCATTTGGCAGATGCCCTTATCCAGAGCGGCTTACATTTACCTCATTTATACATCTGAGCAGTTGAGGGTTAGTTAAGGGCCTTGCTCAAGGGCCCAAAAGTGGCAGCTTGACAGTGCTGGGGTTTGAACTCATGACCAGTAGTCCAATGTCTTGAAATACACGCATGCGTTCTACATAATGATGCTGATGTGCTGCTGACAGGTCCGCGTCTGTTATTATTTCAGACATCATATCATATATATTAAATGTTTTCTACACATTTGAGCATTTTAGAAATGTTGAAGGATTTTTACACTTCACCCTGCTCTCATCAGAGGACACACCAGGACTGGGAAACACTGAGACTGTGTACACAGTGCTTTATTATCTTACATTTCAACAAGGTGATATTGTCTCCTCCAGTGAAATATTCAGGATGATTTTAAAGCATAAAAAGTTAATTCTTACCTGAGTATTCCTTCTCCTTCTGAAGCTCTGAGGCTAAAACAGATAAAATAGTTTTGAGTATTTTGTGTAAATTCTATATAAATAAAAGTATAAATAGATCAATCAGTGTAATATAGTGATGAAGGAAATGAACACAAATCAGACTGCAGTTATGAAATGTAACTGTCCTGATGTAATATTTGTTAAATGATTGAGAACACTTCACAAAGTGGAACATGATGTTACAGGTCAGTTATGAGCAGGGTTGGGAGGATTACTTTAAAAACGTTACAGTTACAAATTAATTCATAACAAATGTAATCAGTAACGTAATCCAAGTAAGGATTTATGTATCCTGATTACGTAATGCCGGTACATGTATTCCGTTACTCCCCAAGCCTGGTTATGAGCCATATATGAGCAGAAGCTGAACCTGAACCTCTACTGTTTGAAAGGAAATGTGTAAATGTGGTTACTGACACATTATCAGTGTGAATATTAAGATATTTGAATATATTGGTTCTGAATGAAACCAGGTGAAAGGCAAGTATTGAACATTTAGGTTAAGAAATTCAGGTAATAAAAATTCAACCTAGTTAAAAAAATATTAAGGTTTCTGAAATTCTGCTTTAAAAAAAATCAAATAAAAATAAAGTAATATTGTTTCAAATCGAAATAAGTTTAATGCCTGTTTTTTTGCCAGAACTTGAATTTTTAAAGGGGTTTATTACCCGATTCTTTCTATATATATATATATATATATATACACACATACACACATCACTGAGTCAGTGTTAATGTCAGCTCAGCAAAATTCACATTTAATATCATACAGTGCCTGACTACTGCTGCATATGACAGAATATCATAAAATAAATGAATATAGACACAGTACCAACTACCTACTTTACACACACTAACACGTGCTGGGAATCTCTATATTCTCTATTCCCTCAGAAATGTATAAGTATGTTTAGGTTATAGTTTGATTTCTGTCTCATGAACTTTACAGAATCTGTCTGTTGTGTACGTGCCAGTTTAAAATGTCAACATAGGAACTTCAGGTTTTTAAAATGAGAAATACAAATCAAGCAACTGACATTTCAGACACAAGAAAAAAGTGCCATCAATGAAAATAGTTCCCAAAGAACAACTACAGCTAGAACTGTTTTATTTATGGAGTGGAGTGATACAAACAAATGTCCCAGTGCTGTTACACTAAATATCAGCACTACTGAACGCCTCTTGTTCAATCACATTAGTGGACTGGAACTAACTGATGTAGAACTGTTAATGTAGCACTATTCATTAACCCCGATTAGTTCCTGCACAGTTACATAAACAAACTAAATCTTTTTAAAGAGCATAAATAACAAAAAAAAAAAACTTCATCATCATTAACAATTATAAGAACTCATTTGTAATACAAAAACCCCACAGAGATGTGACCCACCATTCTGAGCCAGTAAATAATAATAATAATAATAATAATAATAATAATAATAATAATAATAATAATAATAATAATCTTCATTTAGTCATTTATATAATTGTAAAGCTGTAACTTTCTCAAATCTGCATAGTTTTGTTCCATTTAACATGTCACACTAGCCACACAACATACTACCTCACCTGTCATAGTCACTAATTAGACTGAAGTAAAGGTGTAGCTCATTCACTACCAGACTTCTGATATCCAGTAACCACAGTCCCTCCTCTCTGAAGTCCTGCTGAAATTCTCTGTGAATTCATGTTGGTTAAATCGTGGATCCTCTCTGTGATCTTGGACTGTTCTACTGTTTTGTGTTTTTGTATTTTAGCCTAATATTATTATTTTTGAATAACAAATTTTTTTTTGAATTTTGTTTCCTGGATTTCTCTGTCTGCAGCTCTTTAATAAATCTGCAGTACTACATCTATAATCCACTCAGACACAGCACCACTGGGCAGCAACACTGTGATTGCTGTGCTGAGAAAAATCAGAGCTTGATTGTGTTTAAATGATTATTACACCTCACATAATAAACGCGGTATTTCATGCAGTCTATTTGTCATAAATATTTTATTAGTTATTTTATACGAATCACCATCTATTCACCAGATTGGTCTAAAATGTTCAAGTCTGATAGAAAGGAGCATTAAAATATTTACATTTGGTCATCTGTAAATATTAATTTTCTGATTTGCATAATGTTTAATAAGACTTAAGCCAGAGGTGGAACTAAAGACAATGTTAATGTTATTTTAACAGTTCGGAAAGATAAGTTAAAGTTAAGTGTTTCTAGTGAAATGAGCTGTGAACCTCAGTGTAAATTAGTTTCTGTGTCCTGTAATAATGTTCTGATGTGCAGGGTGAGACTCGATACTCTCCCAAACCTTTCATTAATGAAATACAGTGGTGTGAAAAAGTGTTTGCCCCCTTCCTCATTTCCTGTTCCTTTGCATGTTTGTCACACTTAAGTGTTTCCGAACATCAAACCAATTTAAACAATAGTCAAGGACAACACGTATAAACACAAAATGCAATTTGTAAATGAAGGTGTTTATTATTAAAGGTGAAAAAAAATCCAAACCATCATGGCCCTGTGTGAAAAGTGATTGCCCCCTAAACCTAATAACTGGTTGGGCCCACCCTTAGCAGCAACAACTGCAACCAAGCGTTTGCGATAACGTGCAATGAGGCTTTTACAGCATCCTGGAGGAATTTTGGCCCACTCATCTTTGCAGAATTGTCCTAATTCAGTTACATTAGAGGGTTTTCGAGCATGAACGGCCTTTTTAAGGTCATACCACAACATCTCAATAGGATTCAGGTCAGGACTTTGGCTAGGCCACTCCAAAGTCTTCATTTTGTTTTTCTTCAGCCATTCGGTGGTGGACTTGCTGGTGTGTTTAGGATCATTGTCCTGCTGCAGATCCCAAGTTCGTTTCAGCTTGAGTACACGAACAGATGGTCGGACATTCTCCTTCAGGATCTCTTGGTAGACAGCAGAATTCATAGTTCCTTTTATCACGGCAAGTCTTCAAGGTCCTGAAGCAGCAAAACAGCCCCAGACCATCACACTACCACCACCATATTTTACTGTTGGTATAATGTTCTTTTTATGAAATGCAGTGTTCCTTCTACGCCAGATATACTTGGACACACACCTTCCAAAGAGTTCCACTTTTTGTCTCATCGGTCCACAGAATGTTGTCCCAAAAGTCTTGGGGATCATCAAGATGTGTTGTGGAGAAATTGAGACGAGCTTTGATGTTCTTTTTGCTCAGCAGTGGTTTTCTCCTTGGAACTCTGCCATGCAGGCCATTTTTGCCCAGTCTTTTCCTGATGGTGGAGGCATGAACGCTGACCTTAACTGAGGCAAGTGAGGCCTGCAGTTCTTTGGACGTTGTTGTGGGGTCTTTGTGACCTCTTGGATGAGTCATCGCTGCGTTCTTGGGGTAATTTTGGGCGGCCGCACTCCTGGGAAGGTTCACCACTGTTCCATGTCGCGCCATTTGTGGATAATAGCTCTCACTGTGGTTCGCTGGATTCCCAAAGCTTTGGAAATGGCTTTATAACCCTTTCCGACTGATAGATCTCAATTACTTTCTTTCTCAATTGTTCCTGAATTTCTTTGGGTCTCGGCATGATGTGTAGCTTTTAAGGATCTTCTGGTGGACCTTACTGTGTCAAGCAGCTCCTATTTAAGTGATGCCTTGATTGTGAACAGGTGTGGCAATAATCAGGCCTGGGTGTGGCTAGAGAAATTGAACTCAGGTGTGGACAACCACAGTTATAGTATCTTTTAACAAGGGGGGCAATCACTTTTTCACACAGGGCCATGATGGTTTGGATTTTTTTTCACCTTTAATAATAAACACCTTCATTTACAAATTGCATTTTGTGTTTACTTGTGTTGTCCTTGACTATTGTTTAAATTGGTTTGATGTTCCGAAACACTTAAGTGTGACAAACATGCAAAGGAACAGGAAATGAGGAAGGGGGCAAACACTTTTTCACACCACTGTACCCTTCACTTCTTCAGAAAGGGCTTGTGGTAATGGAAGTGAATAGATGAAGACAGAGGTGAGAGTTTGAGACAGAATTAAATCATCCTCTTCACAGAGAGCACGGCCAACTGGACTTCTGTGGTCTACTGAGTAAAGCACAGGTTCTTTAACCTTGTCCTGGAGAACCCCCGGTCCTACACGTGTTTTCTGTGCTCTAAAACACCTGATCCAGATAATCAGCTCATTAACAGCCATTCCTGACCTAAAGTGAGTGCTATTGCATGAAAAACAGTAAAATGTGTAGGACATGGGGTTCTCCAGGACCAGAGTTGGGAATTTGTGGACTAAAGCTATGGTATAAACTGCAATGTAATTTAATCTAGAGATATTATGAAGGAAAATGAGTTAAAGATTACCTTTCTTGTAACAGATAACTGCAGTTACTATCGATCCGACAGCAATAAGACACGCTGAAACTGAAATGCCCACAACCCACTTCCAAGCATCAAAGACTTTACCTAAAATAAAACCAAGTTTACAGTGTTACAGATATTTTTAATAAACTGTGCAGGAATTATTGATAACTGCAAAACACACTCAGACAGAACTGTAGCAAAATCACCAACAGATATAATAATTTTTAATAACCTCATCTGTAATGATTACAGCAGAATGTTATAAATTTTTAATCATAGACTCTTACTATTAATGATAACCTCTGACTCCATCATGTGATGTTTTTGTTGAAGTCTGCAGTAAAACCTGTTGGAGTCGCTATAATCATAAACAGTGATGCTGTGTTTCACACTGAAGCCCTCAGTGTCTCTGTGTATCTGTGTATCTTCAGCAGGCAGAGTGTCTCCTTCTCTGTTCATCCACAGAACCACAGGTTCAGGGTTCCAGCCTCTGGACTCACACACTAGATTAATCCCTCCTGAGTGATCATAACTCTCCATCGTGATCACCGGGTGGCTTCCCAGAACTACAGGCAATACACAAAGAATACTGTTTTAAATATAGTGAAATCATGTTATACTGTTACCCTCAATAGAGGTTATTATTTTCTGCTCATTTTCAGTTTAAAGAGACAGAGAGAGAGACACACACACACACACACACACACACACACACACACAAGACTGAGCAACATAAATTTTGGGAATCTGCCAAAAGCTGCATCTAAGAACTATCTATTCAAACTAATCTCTTTTGTTGTACAGAGGAAACAGACCAATTTTGCACTCTTAACTCCATATCCACAGATGGTTGTGACATCATCAGCATATGAACTTCTAAACTCTGTATGAAAGGGTAACCAGTTTTCTGTTGCACCATTTGGGAGCACGAGCATCTATTACCATTTTGATACAAATCAGTATGTTAGTAACGGTATCTAAGTTGTGTTATATAACTGCATTTTCAGGCAAATAAACAAATTATTTCCTTATTCCTTCTTGCTGGTCTGTAGGTTGTTAAACTCCTAAACAATATAACAAATTATTAATGTTTTTAACATTTAACAATTCTTCTTTCTGCTTAAATTGTGCAAAAGTATGTTCGAATTCGGTGTTCGATGGAGTAAGTTTGAGTCTTCTGCTGATTTCAATTAAAAATTGTAATTATTTAGCACTTTCTTTAGTAATATAATATATTTTGACTTATTCTATTTCGTTTCCTTATTTGTACTTTTAACTCGAAAATCGAATGGTAGCATTCAGACAACACTGAGGTCTAGTGTCGCGTCTCCCTCTCTCCATGAACCCGCACCCGCGGCTCCCTCTATACATGAACCCGCACCCGCACCTCCCTCTCACCATGGACCCGCACCCGCGCCTCCCTCTCACCATGAACCCGCACCCGCGCCTCCCTCTATACATGAACCCGCACCCGCGCCTCCCTCTCACCATGGACCCGCACCGCGCCTCCCTCTCACCATGACGAACCCACCACGCCTCCCTCTCACCATGAACCCGCACCCGCCCTCCCTCTATACATGAACCACGCCCCGCGCCTCCCTCTATACATGAACCCGTTGCCCGCGCCTCCCTCTCCATGAACCCGGACCCGCGCCTCCCTCTCTCCATGAACCCGCATCCGCGCCTCCCTCTCACCATAAACCCGGCCCACGCACCTCCCTCTCACCATGAACCCGCACCCGCGCCTCCCTCTCACCATGAACCCACACCCACCCGCGCCTCCTTCTCCTCATGAATCCGTAGCTCCCTTCCCCCTGTGAACTCGCAGTCGCATCCGCATCCCCGAGCGCTGGGATGCGCTGTCTACTATCCAGCAAGACCTACAGGTCATGAAAACACAGCAGGTTAATGATAAAGTCGCTACCAATGCCACCATATCAACACTGAAAGGTACTGTGGGGGAAATGGGGCACGGCGCTCTCCGTTGCCCGATGATATAGTTCACATAAACTACTTTATCGAAGTCTCTCACTGCGACCGTGACTCAATTAGAGAATAAATGTGAGGATTTGGAGTCAAGGTCACGGCGCAATAACGTTAGGATAGTCGGAGTTCCAGAGGGCCCTGACACCTGTACGACCTTGTTAAAAGAGGCGTTCGGTCTGGAGAAGGAGCCGGTTCAGCATAGCTGGGACAGGCACGCCTTTAAGATTCATTAGTTGGAATGTCAGAGGTATGGGTAATCCTGTTAAGAGATCTAAGGTTTTTACATATTTAAAACGATTAAACTCCAGGAGACAGGAGACACACATACGTATTATAGATCATCAAAGTTTACATTGTCCTTGGGTGAGTCAAGTCTTCCACTCGAACTGTTATGGGAGACACTTAAATCCTATATCAGAGGGCAGATTATTTCTTATTCTGCTCGCTGTAATAAAAAACGCACTGCTAGGGTTAATGAACTAGCATCTGCAATCAGTAGTCTCGATCAAAGATGTGCATTGAACCCCTCCCCAGAACTTCTTACACAGCGTCTTGACTTACAGGCAGAATTTAATCATATTTCGACTAAAGAAGCGGAACGCTTATTGTTACGTACTCGTGGTTCATATTATGAACATGGCGACAAGCCGAGTTGTTTACTGGCACATCAGCTACGGCGACAGACCACTTCCCGTCTCATACCTAGTATTAAAAACACTTATTATATTGTCACTACAGATCCCATGGAAATTAGTACTACTTTTAAATCTTTTTACTCTTCACTTTATAAGTTCGAATCTCCAACAGATAATACTAAAGTGAACGCATTTCTTCAAACCCTCTGTAACCCTGTTATAGATACGAATACTGCTATGCAATTGGATTCCCCAATTTCTCTTGAAGAAATTTTTATTTCAGTTAAATCTATGCAATCTAACAAAGCTCCTGGCCCAGATGGGTTTCCATTGAATTTTTTAAAACGTTCATTGGAAAATTAGCTCCATTGCTCTTGGCTATGTTCAACGAATCTTTGGAATGTGGGTCTTTGCCTCCAACCGCCATGCACAACACGATAGCTCTGCTCCTAAAGGAGGGTAAGGATCCATCCTCCTGTGGTTCTTATAGACCGCCATCACTGCTGAATGCAGATGTAAAGGTGTTGGCGAAAGTAATGGCATCTCGGTTAGAGAATGTACTTCCTTATATTATATCTGAAGATCAGAACGGTTTTATAAAGGGACGTCAATTGTTTTTCAATACCTGTACACTCTTTAATATAATTTATTCAAAGCATTTCACCAGCTGTTCACCCTGAGATTGTGATTTCATTAGATGTTGAAAAAGCATTTGACAGGGTCGAATGGGAGTTTGTTTGCAGTCCTGAGGAAGTTTGGATTTGGGGAAAAGTTTATTTCTTGGATTAGCCTCTTTTACTCAACCCCTAAAGCTAGGGTTCAGACTAACTATACTTATTCGGATTATTTTGCGCTCGGACAAGTGTGTCGCCAAAGTTGTCCTTTATCCCCTCTGTTTTTTGCTGATGCCATCGAGTCGCTCTCTATTGCACTAAAATCTTCCTCCTTGTTTAAAGGAATAGTTCGATATGGTGTAGAATACAAATTGTCGCTATATGCTAATGATTTGTTATTGTATGTAACTGATCCTATCGCCTCTATGCCTTCTGTCTTGGATGTTCTGGAGTCTTTTGCTGTTGTCTCTGGTTCTAAACTAAATTTAGATAAAAGCGACTGTTTTCCTGTCAATACTCCAGCTTTGTCTCTCCAACAGTCAGATCTACCGTTTCGATTTAGTCAGTCAGGTTTTAAATACCTAGGTATCAACGTGACACGTTCTCTATCTAATCTTCTATCAGCTAACTTTACTCCCCTTATCTCAAAGGTTAAATCTAACATTCAGAGTTGGGGTAACTTACCCCTTTCCCAAATTGGCAAGATCAACGCCGTCAAAATGAATATTTTACCGAAGTTTCTTTTCTTGTTCCAACAAGTGCCTCTTTCTCTCCCAAAATCATTCTTTGTTTCATTGGATAAGATAATTAGTACATTTATTTGGGGAGGGAAGCCACCAAGGGTTAGTAAATCTTTATTGCAGAAATGTAAACTTAGTGGAGGACTTGCATTACCCAATTTTCAATTCTATTACTGGGCTGCACACATCCATAAACTTTGTTACTGGGTTCAATCTCCTGGATCTTCTTGGTCTAAATTGGAATTATCTTCTTGTAGTTAATCCTCTTTACCTGCTCTGCTTTATTCCCCTTTACCTACAAAACTTTCCCTATATACTGATAACCCTGTTGTCCTTAACACACTTAAGACTTGGTATCAATTTAGATGGCTATTTAAATTTGTAGGTGCATCCTCTTTGTGTCCTTTAGTCAACAATCATCTATTTCCCCCATCGTGTTTGGATTCCTCATTTTCAGTGTGGTATGACAGGGGTATTAAGCAAGTTAGAAATTTGTATTCTGATGTTGTGTTTGATAGCTTTGCCAATTTGGCATCCACTTACGATCTTCCCTTGACACATTTCTTTTGGTACTTTCAAATACGGAATTTCGTTTCTAGATGTTTTCCTGATTTCCCTTCTGCTGCTCCTGAACAGGCTTGGGTAGACCTGTTTTCAAATAACCCGCATCAGAGAGGAATGATTTCTAAGATTTATGATTTTATTCTGAGGTTAGGTGGGTCGAGTAACAAAATTAGGAATGCGTGGGAAACGGAATTAGGAGTACAAATAAGTGAGGAGTGTTGGGAACATGCTATAGGGAGGGTACAGACTACCACTTCTTGTGCTCGTCTTGGACTTACACAGTTAAAATTTTTAAATAGAGTCCATGTGTCCAAGTCGAGATTGTCTGTGATGTATCAGAATGTAGAGGACAAGCATGATAAATGCCATGGCTCTCCCTGTCATTTTGGCCATATGTTTTTCTTCTGCCCTGAACTCCATGGTTTTTGGTCTGGCTTTTTTTTCTATCATGTCCACTATTCTCAGGGTAGATTTAAAGCCTTGTCCATTAATTGCGATATTTGGGATTCCTGAAGCTTCAATTCCTTTGAGCTCGATACAAAAGGATGTTATTGCTTTCACATCTCTTATAGCAAGACATTCCCTACTGTTACATTGGAAGTCTGCTAAATACCCATCTATCTCCCAGTGGATAAAGGACAGTTTTTCTGAAACTCGAGAAAATAAGATACGATGAATGGTTGTACAGATAAGTTTTTTCATAAATGGCATCCCTTTATTGCATACTTTATGGAGTTACAGACACTACCCACTTAAAGGTTAGTGCCTGTTGTTGAAGTTTATAATATCTTTATAACCAGCGACAGTTAATGAGTAGCCATGATGAGCCGGAGGGGTGGGTTGTGGGTTCAATTTTGTTTTCCTTTGTATAAAAAGAAAAAAACCTGTGAATATTTACGGCTGTTGCTCAATTTGTTTTTATTTCTGGGAAAGGGTGGGGAGGACAGACAGAAAAGGCAATTTAGATAGGCTTAGCAGAAATGTTCAACAGAAATGTTGAGCAGAAAGGTTATTAGAAATGTTAGCAGAAATGGTTCAACAGAAGTTCAGCAGAAATATTCAATAAAAATGAAACATAAAAAAAAGAAATGTTCAGGAGAAATGTAGAACTGTTCTGTAGAAATGTAGAAATGTTCTGTAGAAATGTAGAAACGTTCTGTAGAAATGTTCAGCAGAAATGTTCAATAAAAATTAAACTTAAAAAAAAATTGTGCAACAGTTTAAAGACAATACCACATTCACATTCATTTAAATAAACTTACATCAGCACATACTGATGAGGTGTGGACAGTGAAAGAGATTCCTGATATGTAAATTGATCATTGAAGATTTTTACAGGAGGCTCGATCATACTGACATTTTCATGAACTGCTCAGAACCCCACACAATTAGCTGCTTTTCCTGTCCTTGATACACCTTCCACAATCTGGCCCTGTATTAAAACTGTACTCACTGTACAGCTCGATTCAACCTACTCAAGCCAACCAGGGCAGCCAGGAACCTTGGAGTGATTCTTGATGATAGCTTGACCTTTACAGACCATATTTCAACAACTCCATGGTTCTCTAGGTTCAGCCTGTACAACATCAAGGAAATCAGACCCTCTCACACCGATCAGGATACACAGCTACTAGTAGATCTTGTCATCTCAAAACTGAACTATTGCAATGACCAAACTCGATGCACTATTCTCGGGCCTCCCTGCCAGCTCCATCAAACCCCTTCAGATGATTCAGAATGCTGCAGCACGCCTTGTCTTCAAACAGCCCAAAATACCCCATGTCACACCCCTCTTCATCTCCCTCCACTGGTTTCCTGTAACCGCCTGTATCAAATTCAAGGCCTTGATGCTCATGTACAAGACCTTGTCTGGAACAGCACCCTCCTAAATCAACACTCTCCTGAAGGCTTACGTTCCCTCACGCAATCTGCGATCAATTGATGACCGATGCTTAGTAATGCCTACTCAGTGTGGCTCAAGGTCCCTTTCCAGAACCTTCACACTATCTGTGCCTCAGTGGTGGAATGAATTTCCAACCTCAATCCAGACCACAGAATCTGCCACCATCTTCAAGAAACAGCTAAAGACACACCTCTTCCATGAACATGTAACCGACCCCTATAAATAATAATAATTATAATAATATAATAAAAAAAATCACTCTAGCAATTACACCTCTACTCTGTGCACTTTGTTTCTTCTGGAACTCAATGAATGGATTTTGTATGGTAGCATTACTTGTATTGTTCTCTGCTTGATATAATATTCGCTTTGCTTGTATTTTCTCATTTGTAATTTGCTTTTGCTAAAAGCATCTGATAAAGGAATAAATGTAAAACCTCAGTATGAAATCAGTCAGAACTGCTAAAATATTCTGAGAGAAACATTTTTGATTCAATTCTTAGAAAAAAAGTAATTTATTAAGATTATTAATTCCTAAGAGTGCTCAAATTCAGGAGAGTTCAAGAAAAGTCCTAATGAGTTAGCAGTTAATAAAACTGCTGTAGTCAGACAAAGCTTGTATTTTTAATTTCACTAAATTAAAGAGTTCTCCATCTTAAAAACAGAAGAAGCAGCACTGGGTTGGAGTGATGATTTGATCACATCAGGAGACAATAAATGGATCAATCAAAGAATCACTGTTAGCATCTACACCCCTCACATCATCCATATACTGTATTTATCTATTTCCCCATCATTCATCAAGAAATATAAACAAACTGTGTTCAAACTGTGACAAGTTGCGTAGGGCCCCGAACCACCATGGGGCTCCCTTGATCTCGTATATTATTTTCCTTCTGTAAATATTTTTTTATAACATGCAAATATAAAAGCAGATTCAGCTTTAGAGGAGTCATGTGGAAATTTATTTTTAAAAATACATGATTAAATTTACTATTTACTGTTTTAGACTTGGACAAGTGCCAAGAACGTGAAGCAAAAGAGCAAGAAGAACTTAAAGATATGTATTTTTTGTAATATTTTAAATTCCCGTTTAGTCTTGACAAACCATGCAATGAATTAATTAAAAACAATACTCCAGTCAGTCTAGATCAATAGATTCAATAGTAGTCCACTGTGTTTTGTTAGAAATATAGTTTTCAGTTTGTGTCGGTAGACATCAATAATCAAAATGTTCTTATACGTGTTTTAGTGTAATATATAATATTGGCAGTGCACCTTAGGTATATTATTTAAATGATACAAATGTTTGAAATCAACTCACTGTATATTGTTTGTTGACGCCGAAACTGCTCTGAAAGAACAGATTAAGGGGTGTGGGTCATTTTGGGGTTTTTAATGAAGGCACTGACAGGGGCCTCTGACAAAGTATTGTTAAGGGCCCCAGAAGTCTAGGACCGGCACTGCACTAGAGAGAACCCTTACTCACCATGTTGAACTTCTTCTGTTGTTGCCCCATTTCCTGTCATGATCACGCACACCTGTTTGGTATTGTATTATTAGTCACCTTATTTTACTTCTGGGTCTGTAGCTTTTTGTGTTGTTGGAGCATTATGCTTAGACTTGCATGTGTGGCAATATTTTGGTTAATGTTTTCTCTGAATGGTTTGTTTTACTTGCTTAGCCTAGCATTAGCCCAGCCCTTTGTTCTCCGAGGTTTTAGTTTATCCCTTGGTTGTTTTTGACCCTATTAAATAAGTTCTCCACTTTGTATCCTGGACTCCTGTTATGACAAAGTTAAATTACATTTAACACAGACCCTGATATCATGCTTCACTACCAAGTTTGAAACACACGTGTTGTAAACATATTGTTTACTCATATTGGGCAAAACAAACGTGAATTATTATTTTAAAAACTACAGAAAAATTATTCAGACTACAAATAACATTAACTCAATGTTTAGACAAAATGAAAATAGTTCAGAAATACTGTCAGCTTATAAATTATAACAGAATAGTTTATTCTGCAAATATGTTTATTTTATGAATAGAAAGCTAGGTAAAAAACCAGTTGTGCAGCCTGAAAAATGCAGACAAAGTGGGAAAAATGTATCACACGAGACCACAGCTGCTGAATCTTTATACAGTTGCAGCTGTGTGAAGAATAGGACTGATTATTATTACTGCTGATTGATGAACACAACAGAAGTGGAAAATGGGCATGTTTTCTGTGTCTGAACTGAAACGAGTAAATGCTGAACCCAATATTATAGAGAGACAATAAAATGTACAAGCATACGGAAAATGATGAGCCGGAGAGGAGGGTTGTGGGTTCAATTTTGTTTTCCTTTGTATAAAAAGAAAAAAACCTGTGAATATTTACTGCTGTTGCTCAATTTATTTTTATTTTTGGGAAATGGTGGGGAGGACAGAACAGAAAAGGCGATTTAGATTTAGGCAGAAATGTTCAATAAAAATGAAACTTTAAAAAAAAAAAAGATACTGCTGTGTGGTAGTAGTGGTTTTGGTCAGTCTTGGTAAACTTGCTATCTGTAATCAGTTTGAGTGAGGGGTTATCTGTGTTTTTAGTGACAGTAAGTTTGTCTTTGTGTTTTATTCTTTTGTTTGTCTGCTTTGAGCATATTGTAATTGATCTCTTTTTTTGGTTTTTGTCTTTTCCTTGTAGGAGCTGAGTGCTTCCTGAGGCTCGGGGGAGTTCAAGAAAAGTCCTAATGAGTTAGGAGTTAATAAAACTGCTGTAATCAGACAAAGCTTGTTTTTTTAATTTCACTAAATTATAGAGTTAATTAGCTGAAAATTGTCTATTTTTTTATGGAACTGAGTTCTCCATCTTAAAAACAGAAGAAGCAGCACTGGGTTGGAGTGATGATTTGATCACATCAGGAGACAATAAATGGATCAATCAAAGAAGCACTTTTATCATCTACACCCCTCACATCATCTATATACTGTATTTATCCATTTCCCCATCATTCATCAAGAAATATAAACAAACTGTGTTCAAACTGTGACAAGTTGTGTAGAGCCCAGAACCACCATGGGGCTCCCTTGATCTCGTATATTATTTTCCTTCTGTAAATATTTTTTATAACATGCAAATATAAATGCAGATTCAGCTTTAGAGGAGTCATGTGGAAATTTCTTTTTAAAAATACATGATTAAATTTACTATTTACTGTTTTAGACTTGGACAAGTGCCAAGAACGTGAAGCAAAACAGCAAGAAGAACTTAAAGATATGTATTTTTTGTAATATTTTAAATTCCTGTTTAGTCTTGACAAACCATGCAATGAATTAATTAAAAACAATACTCCAGTCAGTCTAGATCAATAGTTTCAATAGTAGTCCACTGTGTTTTGTTAGAAATGCCCCATTATGAAATGTAGTTTTCAGTTTGTGTCGGTAGACATCAATAATCAAAATGTTCTTATACGTGTTTTAATGTAATATATAATATTGGCAGTGCACCTTATGTATATTATTTAAATGGTTGATACAAATGTTTGAAATCAGCTCACAGTATGTTGTTTGACACTGAAACTGCTCTGAAAGAACAGATTAAGGGGTGGGGGTCATTTTGGTTTTTTTTAATGAAGGCACTGTCAGGGGCCTCTGACAAAGTACTGTTAAGGGCCCCAGAAGTCTAGGACCGGCATTGCACTAGAGAGAACCCTTACTCACTGTGTTGAACTTCTTCTGTTGTCCACCCCATTTCCTGTCATGATCATGCACACCTGTTTGGTATTGTATTATTAGTCAACTTATTTTACTTCTGGGTCTGTAGCTTTTTGTGTTGTTGGAGCATTATGCCTAGTCTTGCATGCGTGGCTAGATTTCGGTTAATGTTTTCTCTGAATGGTTTGTTTTACTTGCTTAGCCTAGCATTAGCCCAGTCCTTTGTTCTCCGAGGTTTTAGTTTATCCCTTGGTTGTTTTTGACCCTATTAAAGAATTTCTGCACTTTGTATCCTGGACTCCTGTTATGACAAAGTTAAATTACATTTAACACAGACCCTGATATCATGCTTCACTACCAAGTTTGAAACACACATGTGTTGTAAACATATTGTTTACTCATATTGGGTAAAACAAACATGAATTATTATTTAAAAAACTACAGAAAAATTATTCAGACTACAAATAACATTAACTCAATGTTTAGACAAAATGAAAATAGTTCAGAAATACTGTCAGCTTATAAATTATAACAGAATAATTTATTCTGCAAATATGTTTATTTTCTGAATAGAAAGCTAGGTGACAAACCACCTGCGCAGCCTGTAAAATGCAGACAAAGTGGGAAAAATGCATCACATGCACGAGACCACAGCTGCTGAATCTTTATACAGTTGCAGCTGTGTGAAGAATAGGACTGAATATTATTACTGCTTATTGATGAACACAACAGAAGTGGAAAATGGGCATGTTTTCTGTGTCTGAACTGAAACGAGTAAATGCTGAACCCAATATTATAGAGAGACAATAAAATGTACAAGCATACGGAAAATGATGAAGATTTAGAAGATGATTTACTGCCTCTGTTCCACATCTGCTTATGCAAACATGCATACTGGAATAAATGTTTTTTTTTTAATAACTGAAGCATGAACTTAATCTCAAATTAATCATACATTTAAACTTTAATTTTCTTATTGATTTGCCGAGCCATGTTGTAGACATGTTTTAGACTCACCTAGTGAGTGTATATCTGAGTGTCTCCTGTGCTGCTGATCATTTAATCCACAGATTCCCAACCCTGGTCCTGAAATACTCTGTCCTGCATGTTTTAGTGTTTCCCCTTCTCCCAACACACCTGATTTAACTAATCAGTTAATTAACAGCCCTTCCTGAGTTAAATCAGGTGTGTTACAGGGGGGTGTAGGGCAGGGGGTTCTCCAGGACCAGGGTTGGAAACTTGTGATTCATTGAGTGAGTGAACTCCAGTTCTAAAACTTACTTAAATTAATAAATACAATTGAAAAATACAAATTATGATGTGGTTTATTTATGCACAAATGATTGATGTTAAGAGAAAAGAAAGTTTATCATAGTATAACATTCACTGTATAAAGTGTAGAAATAGATCTTACCCTCGACAGTGACGTGAACAGTGATGTCATCATACCAGGATTTGTCCTCAACGAGACATTTATATTCTCCTTCATCAGAGACTCGGAGAGATGAGAGTTTGAGTGAAGCGTTGCCTTTCTGTAGCTCCTCTTTAAACAGTGATGTTCTTCCTCTGTAAGACTGAGTCTGCTTTTCATTTCTGTCTTCATGATCTTTATAGAGATGCACTAATGAAGCCACAGTCTCTAGTCTCATCCACTCCACTGTCATGTCCACAGCGCTGGTGTTGGGTTTGATAAAACAGGGCAGAACCAGATCTTCACCAGCTACAGCAACAAGAGGAGCATCTGGACCAATCAATGTTAATCCCTCTGGGTTTTTTCAAAAACAAACAAATACTGTATATCAATACCAATATAATATGTTTGTATGTATGTGTATCTATGTGTATGTGTGGACCATGATTTCCAAATGTTTCCAATCTTCCCCATGATTGTGGTTGTGTGTACTGAACCAGACTGGAAGATTCAGAAGAATCAGGAAACCTTTGCAGGTGTTTTGAGTTAATTATCCGAATAGAGCTTTCTCAGGTTGAAATTTCTGTATTATAAATTCTTTATTCTAATAATTTCAGATACAGGACTTTTGATTTCACCCTGTCCAGGATGTACTTCTCCTTGTGCCCGATGCTCCCTGGGATAGGCTCCTGGTTCCCCATAACCCCGAAAAGGAGTAAGTGGTAGAAGATGGATGGATGGACTTTTGATTTCCCTGAACTGTAAGCCCAAACCATCAAGATTAAAACAAACAAACAAACGAACAAACAAAAAAAGGCTTGAAATATTTCACTTTATGTGAAAATCCAATTTTTAAAATAATCATGGAAAAACATAAACTGTTCCACAATATTCCAATATTTTGAGATGTATGTATGTGTGTGTGTGGTGTGTGTGTGTATATATATATATATATATATATATATATATATATATATATATATACACACACACACACACACACACTAGGGATGCACAGAATGTTCGGCAACCAAAATTAGTGAAAAGGCCAAATAAATCTGAATGACCAACTGAACAATGACGTGTTTGATGACGCTACCAAACAGCCTATCAACCAGAGTGAGACGTGCGAATGTCACGACCTCGATGAGGGGGTGCCTGCATGCACGAGCTACGTGCTTTTCGTGTGTTTACGTTTTTGTTTGTGTTCTGGAGTATTCTGTCACGTCGCGAGACATAAGTAAATAGAGTATGGAAGCAGGTAAAGACGTATTTATTTAAGGGCAGGTAGACAAATCCAAATCATAATACCAAAAACTTAGTCAAGACAGGCAAAGGGACTAAATGAACTAATCTATAGTTTAAACTACGCGCAATTTATCAAGGAGCATAACATTAACCACGATCTAACTATACTATTTCTACTCTAATACTCCATGAGGTGTACAGGGACGGAGTGGTATATATCCCCAATATCATCAGCCGTATAGAACCGAATAGAACTATTTTCGACTCTTATCAATGCACTTTTTAAAGCAATTGTTGTGTGTTCCATTATATATATGTTCATTATATTTAATGAGGGAAATAAGTATTTCCCCCTCTCAATCAGAAAGATTTGGCTCCTTCAGGTGTCTTTTTATACAGGTAACAGGCTGAGATTAGGTTCACACTCTTAAAGGGAGTGCTCCTAATCTCAGTTTGTTACCTGTATAAAACCTATCCACTAGAAGCAATCAGATTCCAAATTCTCCACCATGGAAAAGAACAAAAAGAGCTCTTCAAGGATGTCAGGGACAAGATTGTAGACCTACACAAGTCTGGAATGGGCTACAAGACCATTGCCAAGCAGCATGTGTGAGGTTTGTTGTGGTTAAAACGCCATACTTCCTTTAACTACATGGCCAATGGGCTCTCTTCCTACCATAGTATATAAGGTGGTTGTTTATGCCTCCTAGAATGCGTCATGGTCGAAGACCCCACCCCTTTTGTTGCTATGGACTACAGAGGTATGTGTTTTTAGCTTTGTTGCTTAGCTGTGTGATGCTAGCGTTGTCCATTTACCATGCGATTTACTTGTTTAGTTTGACATTGGGCTACCATTGGAATACTGTGTGTGGGTGTGATGTGCAGTGTGCCATCAAGGCTCCCAACTGTGTAACATGGCAATTTAACGTAGCTCAACAGCACCAGCTGTTGCCATCACAACTAAAGAATCTCTCATGATTTTCATATGTGCTATCATGAGTATCATGTCATTGGATCACAGGTATAGCACCTCCCCCTCACTTGTGGAGCCACGTTGGCTGCTTTGTTTCGTTATTTTGTTTTGTGTTGGCTACTGTCACTAAGATCAGTTTTCTTTAATTCAACTGGCGTAACAGTATCAATTATGCTGATACTGCTGTGTATTTTTTCATAAATTTTTTCTTTATTGCATACTTTATGGAGTTACAGACACTACCCACTTAAAGGTTGGTGCCTGTTGTTGAATTTTATAATATCTTTATAACCAGCGACAGTTAATGGGTAGCCATGATGAGCCGGAGGGGTGGGATGTGGGTTTAATTTTTTTTTTCCTTTGTATAAAAAGAAAAAAACCTGTGAATATTTACTGCTGTTGCTCAATTTGTTTTTCTTTTTGGGAAAGGGTGTGGAGGACAGAACAGAAAAGGCAATTTAGATAGGCTTAGCAGAAATGTTCAATAAAAATGAAACTTTAAAAAAAAAAAAAAGATACTGCTGTGTGGTAGGAGTGGTTTTGGTCAGTCTTGGTAAACTTGCTATCTGTAATCAGTTTGAGTGAGGGGTTATCTGTGTTTTTAGTGACAGTAAGTTTGTCTTTGTGTTTTATTCTTTTGTTTGTCTGCTTTGAGCATATTGTAATTGATATCTTTTTTTGGTTTTTGTCTTTTCCTTGTAGGAGCTGAGTGCTTCCTGAGGCTCGGGGGAGTTCCTTGCTGCTTAGGCTTTACTAAATTAAGGGTTGTTCTTATTGCTGTGTTTATTTGAAGTGAATTTTGTGGGTATTATTCTGATTAGTGGGGTGCTTTTCCCTTTTGTAAAGCTGGTGCTGTCGTACTAGTCTGCCGTTCATACAGGAAGCCTCAGTCCTCCTATGATTTATTGTTAATTTCCTCTTGTGACAGTTCTATTTAACCGTTGCTTGATTGTGTTGGCTGCTCCTTTTTTTTCTTTTTTTTTAAATTCTTGGCCAGTTTTTTTTTAACTTTAAAATAAAATGTATTTTTATATGAAAACCCATGCCTCTTGCCTGTTCTAAGTGGAAAGTACTTGCTTGTCTTTATTTGGGTTATTTCCCTGTTTTCTCGGGGTGGCGTACATTGCTACACATGGTGTAGTTGGCAGGATCACTATAGTATATAAACAAAATGAGCCACCTTGCTACATGTGGCGTAGTTTTTATTTTCCCCGTTTTCTCTGTGGTGTATTTGGTACAAAATGAATGAGCCACATTGCTATAATTATCCTGTTGAAAGGTCCACTTTCAGTTCAACTTCAACTTTTTGACAGATGGCATCACATTATCTTCAAGCACTCTTTGATATTATGCAGAATTCATAATTGAATCAATGGATGCAAACTTTCCAGTCCCTGAGGAAGTGAAGCAACACCAAACCATACCATTTCCACCACCATACTACATACTTCACTTGGTATGAGGTGCTGTCTTTGTCATCTCAACCCGGCCAGGACTCAGTTTCCCAAGAAGCAACACTCCCATCCACGCAGGCACTCACCATCCCTGGAGTTCTAATCATTCACACCTGTCACCAATCACACACTCTCTCTCTACTAGTGTATATAGAGTCATTCGCAAAGAGATCATTGCGACGTATACGTTCAGTTGACTTGTTCTCTGTGTTTCCAAGCCTTTATCATTCGTTTGTTGTTTTAGTTATTTCGACCTCTTTTCCCATTTACGACTATGCTTTCTGCCTGCCCCCTTTGTTCGACCAATCGCCTGACCTTTGCTTGTTCTATCGACTACGTCTTTAGAACAACCCTTAAACCACGTACTACACCTGCCACCCACTTCTGCTTCCGTGCCACCCACGGTACGTGACACTTTAGTCTTTACCAAGCATGTCGGGAGAACATTATTCCAAAAGGCCTGTTCTTTGCCTATATATTGGCAAAGTCTTGCAAAGGCTTTTTTCCTGATATGCCTCCCATGCAGGTCAAATTGGGCAATCTCTCTGATTGTAGAAGCATGCATGTTCACACCAACAATTGCAAGAGTTACTAGCAGATAAACTGTTTTGGGGTTCTTGGAGAGTTCTTTTTGCATTAGATGGTCTGCTCTTGGGCTGAATGTGCTGGGACAGCCAGTTCTGGACAAATTGGCAGTCATTTGAAATCTGCACCATTTATACATTATTTCCTGTACAGTGGAATGATGTATTTCAAATAAATTGAAAATCTTTTAAAATCCCTTGCGAGACTCATAGATATCCACAAACATTTTTCTGAAGGCCTGTGAAATCAAATACCGCATTAGCAAAAGGAACACCAGTTATTAGATATGAGAGGGGGTATAAATAAGACAGGTTCCACCTGCACTCCATAAGCAGGTTCTAATCACTGACATCTAATCTTGATTCTAATTTGTGTGTGATAAATGTAAATGTAACTTAGTTTTTCCATGTGACTGATCTGCTTTTTATTTTTTGTTAATTTCAATTATGAAAATTAAAACAAAATGACAATTTTGTCATTTGATAGCGTGTATTACCTTTATTGATGGGCACTGTTTCAAAGGGGATCAAATGTTTCCTTGTCCAATTACATGGGGTGTACTTATTTATACGTGGTGTGATTCATGAAAAATAATCAGAGGGGGATGTTTTTGAAGTGTTTTTATTCATGAAAATCAATCATTAACGGAAGTGGGCCTTTATCGACTACTATTTCTTGCAGCTGTTAAAGGATCTGGGCTCAGACCTGGATGATTAACAGTCCAGCTAATGCCCTGGTTAAATTAATAAATTTGATGTAATAAATTTAAATAAATGTATAAAACAGAATGTCACACAAATATAATTCTCTTCTACTTTCATTGAGACTTTTATTCAAGCAATGTATTGCAAACAGAAACAAGTATACTGAAAATAAATTTCATGCCGAACGGAGTTTGCGCAATTTAGCTTTACCAGTAAGCGAGAGATACAAGTGGAGCACATGTGCATAGAACGGAATATTGACTGGATTGTCACATCACACTACTTTGCTCACATACTCTGTTGCAGTGTATTACTTAGCTATATTCTAAAAATATCCTTATTTTATGTATTTTTATATGGTGTATTAGCGAAGTAGTATTAATCACTATGGGGGGGGATGCATTTTGATGAAAATAATTCAACAGTGGCAGCAGAGGCATATAGTGTGCATCCGGAAAGTATTCACAACACTTCTACTTTTCCCACATTTTGTTATGTTACAGCCTTATTCCAAAATTTCCTCAAAATTCTACAAACATTACCCCATAATGACAACAGGAAAGAACTTTGTTTGAAAGCTTTTCAAATTTATTAAAAATAAAAAATAAAAAAGCACATTTACATAACTATTCACAGCCTTTGCTCAATACTTTGTTGAAGCACCTTTGGTACCAATTACAGCCTCAAGTCTTTTTGAGAATGATGCTATAAGCTTGTCACACCTATTTTTGGCCAGTTTCTCCCATTCTTCTTTGCAAGACCTCCCATTCTTCTTTGCAAGACCTCATCAGGTTGGATGGGGAGCATCGGTGCACAGCCATTTTCAGATCTCTCCAGAGATGTTCAATCGGGTTCAAGTCTGAGCTCTGGCTGAGCCACTCGAAGACATTCACAGAGTTGTCCTGTAGCCACTCCTTTGTTATCTTGGCTATGTAGGTCTTTGTCGTTGCCCTTTATGGCAATGGTATTCCCTAATGGCAGTGGCCTCTTTCAGCAGGATAATGTGCCTTGCCACACTGCAAAAATTGTTCAGGAATGCTTTGATAAACATGACAAGGAGTTCAAGATGTTTTTTGACTTGGCCTCTAATTTCCCCAGATCTCAATCCGATCGAGCATCTGTGGGATGTGGTGGGCAAACAAGGTTGATCCCTAGAAGCCCCACCTCACAACTTGCAGGACTTAAAGGGTCTGCTGCTAATGTCTTGGTGCCAGATACCACAGCACACCTTCAGAGATTTTGTGTAGTCCATGACCGACAGGCCAGAGCTGTTTTGGTGGCACAAGGGGGACATACACAATATTTTATTGAACATGTTAACTGCTGCTTTATACAAAAGATCAGATTGTCCTCATTTCTATTCTGTTGAAGCACATGTTCAGATGACATTCTGATGGATTGGATCTAAAATAGATCATAAGGTTTTGCACAGTGTAATGAACATTTTGTATTGTATATTGCATGAATTTTGGAACTATATGGGTACAAGTTAAACTTTTCTATGAGTGAATGTTTTCACTGAGTGAATGAGTTCGAATTCAGATTTCGATGGAGTAAATTAAAATTATATAATTGTAACAATTAAAATTGTAATTAATTAGCGCTTTTTGGTTCATATAATATATATTTACTTATTCTACTTTGTTTCATTGTTTGCTCTTTTATCTTGGTGGCTTGTTAAAATGTCTGGAAAGAACACGAAAACCCGTGGTAGCATTCAGACAAAAGAGGCCTAGAGTGTGCCGCGAGCAAGCCCCCTTCTCCTCGTGAATCTGCATCCGCGTTGCTGAGTGGTGACCCTGACTTCGCCGCACTCAAGCTCGAGTTGCTGGCTTCACTGAGAAAGGACATTGCTGATATTTTTAAAAAGTAGTTCCAGGAGATGTTCAGGGATGCACTGTCTACTATCCAGCTTCACTTGCTGGTTGTGAAAACACAGTAGGCTAGTGATAAAGGTGCCACTGATGCTAATGGGGCATGCTCTCTCCGGTTGCACCGATGACATAGCTCACATGAAAACTACTATCGAGTCTCTCACTGCGACCATGAGATTCCACTATCACAGTGACTGTGTTGATATTTTACGCTGTGCGAGAGAGTTCCAGCAGATTAAAGTGAGGGATTTTACCATCTCAGTTTTCCCTGACTACACAGTCCAGACAGCCCGGGCCTGGGCTGCGTTTACGAAGGTTGGCGTCAACTTCGTGGTATTGAGGGGCTTCGCTATGGAATACTTCACCCAGTTTAACTTCGCATTACATGTAATGGTGTCCAGAAGGACTTTATTTCAGCGAGGAAGCAGGAGACTACGTTAAACTCTTGATATCGTGGTGAACTGCATCACCTATGTAGTGGAGTTTTTTTATTTTTTTTTCTTCACTTTTTTCTTCTTCTATTTTTGTACTCGGCCTTCCAGCTCTATAGAATTTGAATTCTTATTGAAGATATCGTCGTTGCATTACTTCATCTAGATTTTGTGGACTCACTCCTCTTAAATCTACTTATGTATTAATGTGCTTCTCTGTTTTGATGCTCTCACTGGGTTAGAATTTATTTAATTTTATTAGTGTTATTTCCTCATTTTTATGTGCTACACTGTGTTATATTATGAGTTATAAGTCTTTAAATGGTAAGGACATTATATTTGTTAATGTGTGCAGACTATTTTAGATTTGAAGTCAGTAGGGGACTTTTCAACTGTCAGGAAATCTTAGGTTTTTACACATTTGAAACATTTAAACTCCAATATAGTATTTTTATAGGAGACGCACCTACATATTAAAGATCATCAAAGTTTACACTGCCCTTGGGTGAGTCAAGTCTTTCACTCGAACTTTAATTTGAAAGCAAAAGGGGTCGCTATTTTAATTGACAAGAGGTTACAGTTTTCGTCCCCTAATGTTATCGCTGATGTGAACGGTAGATATATTATAGTTGCTGGTACTTTAATGCAAAGAACAAGTGTTGTTGATAAATGTATATGCTCCAAACTTTGATGATGTAGAATTTGCTAATAAAACTGTTCAGCAATCTCCCTTTCTTAAATACTCACCTGTTGATTTTCGGTGGAGATTTAAATTGTGTAATTGACCCAAACTTGGATCGGTCTAATCCCTGTACTCTGAATCAATCTGCAATGTCCAAAACATTTTCCGATTTTATGTGTCAGAACGGTCACGTTGATCCCTGGAGATCCCGTAACCCCTCTCTTAAAAAGTTTTCTTTCTTCTCCCAGGTTCATCATTCTTATTCGAGGATTGATTCTTTTTTCATAGACAGCACTCTTGATTCTTGTGTAGTTTCTTCTGACTATTTGGGTATTGTAATTTCTGATCATGCACCTCTACAATTAGATATTCATATTTCTATTTATAAACGTAGCCGACCGCCTTGGAGATTTAATTCTCTTCTTTTATCAGACAGTGAATTATGTGAGTTCATTTCTATTTCTATTGATGACTTTCTTTTCTTCATCAAGAATGACTCTTATTCACTGTTATGGGAGACAATTAAATCCTATATCAGAGGGCAGATTATTTCTTATTCTGCTCGCTGTAATAAAAAAACGCAATGCTAGGGTTAATGAACTTACATCTGCAATCAGTAGTCTCGGTCAAAGATTGAACTCCTCCCCAGAACAGCCTCTTGACTTACAGGCAGAATTTAATCTTATTTCAACTAAAGAGGTGGAACGCTTATTATTTCGTACTCGTGGTTCATATTATGAACATGGAGACAAGCCGAGTCATTTACTGGCGACAGGCCACTTCCCGTCTCATACCTAGTATTAAAAACACTTTTAATATTGTCACTACAGATCACATGGAAATTAATGCTACTTTTTAAATTGTTTTTACTCTTTTGCTTTATAAGTCAGAATTTCCAATAGATAATACCTTGTAACCTTGTTATTGATTCAATACTGCTATGCAATTGTACTCCCCCACTCTCTTGAAGAAATTTTAATTTCAGTTAAAACTATGCAATCTAAAAAAGCTTGTGGCCCGGATGGGTATGACAAGGGTATTAAACAAGTTAGAAATCTGTATTCCGATGGTGTGTTTGATAGCTTCGCCAATTAGGCATACACTTAGGATCTCCCTTTGACGACATTTTTTCCCCGGTATTTTCAAATACGGAATTTCGTTTCAAGATTTTTTCCTGATTTCTCCTCTGCACCTCCTGAACAGGCTTGGGAAAGCTTGTTTTCAAACAATCCGCATCAGAGAGGAATAATTTCTAGGATTTATGATTTTATTCTGATGCTAGGTACTGAGTCGAGTAACAAAATCAGGAATGCGTGGGAAACTAAGTTAGGATTACAGATAAGTGAGGAGTGTTGGGAACATGCTATAGGGAGGGTACAGACTACCACTTCTTGTGTTCGTCATGGACTTATACAGTTCAAAGTTTTAAATAGAGTCCATGTGTCCAAGTCGAGACTGTGTGATGTATCCGGACGTAGAGGACAAATGTGGTAAATGCCATGGCTCTCCTTGTCATCTTGGCCATATGTTTTTTTTTTCTTTCTTCATCTCCATGGTTTTTGGTCTGTTTTTTTAACATCATGTCCACTATTCTCAGCGTACATTTAAAGCCTTGTCCATTGATTGCTGTATTTGGGATTCCTGATGCCTCAGTTCCATTGAGCTTGATACAAGAGGATGTTATTGCTTTCACATCCCTCAAGCAAGACGTTCTGGCTGCCCTGGAAGTCTGCTAAATACCCATCTATCTTCCAGTGGCTAAAGGACGTGATGTTTTTCTGGAAAACTCGAGAAAAATAAAATATACGATGAATGGTTGTATGGACAAGTTTTTATTTTTTATATTATTTATTTTTTATAAATGGCATCCCTTTATTCTATACTTTATGGAGTTACAGACACTTCCCCAATTAAATCTTTGTGCCAGTTGTTTGATTTTACAATATCTGTATAACCAGCGACAGTTATTGGGTAGCCATGATGAGCAGGGGTGGGGGGGCGGAGCTCTATGAATTTGAGACTCTAAGCTGCTTTTCATTTGAGCAGAACAAGTTTCAAATATTCAAATAAACTAAATATTGTACCAAATCCGACAGGTTCTCCATAATCACTTAATCCTACAGGTTCTCCATAATCACTCACAGGTTAGGACAGACTAAAGCTCATGTCCCTGAACTTGCAGAGTTCAGCATGGTGTTGGTGCTAAGCCGAGTCCCGAGGTTCTTTCATTTAAGAATGATGGATGTCGTTATGTTCTCCAGGACCATAAAGCAGTATCCCTTCCCCAGATCTGTCTTGACACAA
Organism: Ameiurus melas; assembly: GCA_012411365.1. Classification (NCBI taxonomy): domain Eukaryota; kingdom Metazoa; phylum Chordata; class Actinopteri; order Siluriformes; family Ictaluridae; genus Ameiurus; species Ameiurus melas. Next base: position 13,754,682 of record CM022756.1, read on the forward strand.
TCCTGTCTTTATGGTCTGTCAGCTATGGGACTTTAACAGAGGCATGGCTTTCTAACTCATGTACAATTGACTGAATTTTAAATCAAGTTATATAAACATCTGAAGAACAAAGAAAGGGGAATTCAACTGAGCCTAATCTCATACTAATTTACCTTATTTTTCCCATTTAGAATGCAGACTTTCTGCTGATTTTTGAGTGGAAAAGGAATTTAGATTAAAGGGTTTTTTTTTTAATCAAATGACTATAATATTTTGTCTGATTTGTTTAATTGGGTTCTGTTTGTCTGCTTTTAGCACTTGTGTGAAAATTGGATTACATTTTAGGTCACATTTATGTAGCTACATAGAAAATTCTAAAGGATTTCAAGCACCACTGTATATAATTGTGTATATGACAAATAGAAATCTTGACTCTTGTGCCAAAACACTCCACTGGAGATCTCAGACAGTGAGCCTATTGAAAAGTGTAGGAAATTTGGGTTAAAATAAGATATAAAGTATATAAACTAATGTATAAAATGTAGATAATTAATAGTGAAGAGTCAAGTGAAATTTTAAACCCTAAAGACAGCTGGTTTTTATGAGAATGAGGAAGTTCTGACAGGCGGACTGTTGAAGAGGGAAGTAACCAGGCACAAATGAAACATTCTCACACACACACACACACACACACACACACACAGAGGAAATTTAGGTTACTAATATTTAACATTAATTTAAAGGGACATTACGCTTTGCTCTTTAGTCTTTGTACTTTTGTCAGTTAATTAAAGTTTCAAGAGACTTGACAAATCACAGATTTTTGTTGTTATTGCATTTTAGAAAAAATCCCAACTTTTATGGAAATGGGGTTATTACATGAAATGTGTTGGGGTTATAAGTTTTCAATCTGTTTATTCTCATTGAGAATAGAGCCTCATGAGCCTGTAAAGTAAACTTTACACAATCAGCAATATTCCCAAGCTTTGGCAGTCACAACGGTGTGATTTTTATATTTAGCATCGGTTTAAATTCAACTTGGATTGACTGAGAAAGTGGATAACCAGTATCATGAAACCTGTTAAGCTTAATTAACCCGGTTGGATTTGTTTGGTTTTGTCAACTCAAAACTTACTCTGTCAACTCTGACAGTGTAGAGAGTTTTTTCAATTCCCTTTGTCAAACAGGTCTCAGAGATCAGTTCTTTCAAAAACAGCTTTTATAACTCTTTAAAACCTATAGAACTCTGGGCACAAAGACATCACAACCTTTGAATTCACTGTACACACACACATACACGCACGCACACACACACACAATAGTTGTTCCCCATACCTGATTGAAATTTGATAAAGCTGAAGAGAATCAGGAGAGTCACACAGAAAAACATCATCCCTGAAAGAGTAGCGTATCGTTTATTCTTTAGTCTGTGCACAATTTCGTGCATAAACATATATTCAATCAAAAAAAAATCTAAATACTCACTTCTTTTTGAAGTTATAATATTCTGAGTAAGAGGACACTAAAATGTCTGTCAAAAGCTTCACAGTTTTAGTTTAGTGTGCTTTCGTTTATGTAAGTAAGGAAGAGGAACTAATGATGAGGAATAATGAGGAACTAATCACAACTTTGTTTTTTTTTTTTTTAAGTGAAACATGCTAAGAATGGAGGCAGTGTCTTTTAGGTTACTAATTTCAGATGAAGTTACAAAGATGCAAATTTAAAAAGCTGAACCTAAAACAGTCATTCAATCCATCTTGAATATTTTCTTGAGAATTAAAATTTAAGGAACACTACTAATAAAGTGTGTGTTGTGTATACACAACATATATATACACACATACATACACACACACACACGCAGTATCTCACAAAAGTGAGCACACCCCTCACATTAGAAATGACACTGAGTGTACAGCTTGTGTAACAGTGTAAATTTGCTGTCCCCTCTAAATAACTCAACACACAGCCATTAATGTCTAAACCACCGGCAACAAAAGTGAGTACACCCCTAAGTGAAAATGTCCAAACTGGGCACAAAATGTCAGTATTTTCAGTGGCCACCATTATTTTCCAGCACTGCCTTAAGCCTCTTGGGCATGGAGTTCACCAGAGCTTCACAGGTTGCCACTGGAGTCCTCTTCCACTCCTCCATGACGACATCACAGAGCTGTTGGATGTTAGAGACCTTGTGCTCCTCCACCTTCTATTTGAGGATCCCCCACAGATACTCAATAGTGTTTAGGTCTGGAGACATGCTTGGCAAGTCCATCACCTTCACCCTCAGCTTCTTTAGCAAGGCAATAGTCATCTTAGGGGTGTGTTTGGGGTCATCATCATGCTGGATTACTGCCCTGTGGCCCAGTCTCTGAAAGGAGGGGATCATGCTCTGCTTCAGTATGTCACAGTACATGTTGGCATTCATGGTTCCCTCAATGAACTGTAGCTCCCCAGTACCGGTAGCACTCATGCAGTCCCAGACCATGACACTTCCACCACCATGTTTGACTGTAGGTAAGACACTTGTCTTTGTACTCCTCACCTGGTTGCTGCCACACACACTTGGCACCATCTGAATCAAATCAGTTTATCTTAGTCTCATCAGAACACAGGACATGGTTCCAGTAATCCATGTCCTTAGTCTGCTTGTCTTCAGCAAACTGGTTGTGGGGTTTTCTTGTGTATTATCTTTAGAAGAGGCTTCCTTCCTCCGGCTCATCATTGCTACCCATTAACTGTTGCTGGTTATAAAGATATTGTAAAATTCAGCAACAGGCACTAACCTTTAAGTGGGAAGTGACTGTAACTCTAGTTACAGTATGCAATAAAGTGATGCCATTTATGAAAAAACGTGTCTGTATAACCATTCGTTGTATATCTTATTTTCTCAAGTTTCAGAAAAAACATCACGTCCTTTATCCACTGGGAGATAGATGGGTATTTAGCAGACTTCCAACGCAATAGTAGGGAACATCTTGCTATAAGGGATGTGAAAGCAATAACATCCTTTTGTATCGAGCTCAATGGAACTGAGGCTTCAGGAATCCCAAATACAGCAATCAATGGACAAGGCTTTAAATCTACCCTGAGAATAGTGGACATGATGGAAAAAAAGCCAGACCAAAAACCATGGAGTTCAGGGCAGAAGAAAAACATATGGCCAAGATGACTAGGAGAGCCATGGCATTTATCACACTTGTCCTCTACGTCCGGATACATCACGGATATTCTCGACTTGGACAGATGGTTTAAAACTTTGAACTGTATAAGTCCAAGACGAGCACAAGAAGTGGTAGAGTAGTTTCTGGTGATTTTCGACATCAGATCATCAGGTTTAATCATTAAGCAGCAGAACAGTAGTGAATTTATTTACAGTTTGTACTTACTGTAGCTCCTTATTTTACTTACAGTTTAAACAAAATAACTTGTGAAAAAAGATAGTTATGAATTCAGTGAAATGTATAATGAGCTCCACAGGTGTGTATTGTTTCACCTGATAGAAAAATTAACTTTTTGATCAGATTCCATTTCTCCCATCGTTTTAAAGTCATTTTAAAATGACCAAATAAACACTCATCCACCTTGTGTAGAGATATAACCACATTTTTATCAGTTCCTCTCAGGGTTTGTGTTTGTTTCGTGTTTCTCTGTTTTTAATGTAAATGATGGATTTTATCCAGTAGTGATGAGTTTTCATCTCGACAAAGTAAATTGTAAAGTTTTATGAAGTTATATTATATGTCCGCTAGATGGCAGTGAAAGACCGCAAAACATTACACTTATACACTTCTACATTTACATTTACATTTATTCATTTAGCAGACGCTTTTATCCAAAGCGACTTACAAATAAGCAAAGCGATATATCAAGCAGGGAACAATACAAGTAGTGCTACTATCAGAAAACAATCACTGCAAAATAAATCAATCAATAATTTAGTAATGGATAAATAGTAAAATAAACAAATAAATATTTTACTAATATATTAATAGTAAAAAATGGCAAATCCCATGAAAAATATTTTTAGAAAATGTGCTGTGTGAGCTCTTGGCAGCAAAGTTGTAAGAATTGTAAGGGCAATTAATGTTTTAAGTGTTAAAAACTTTTATTTTGACATGGGTTAGAAATGACTGCCTTTGCATTTCATTATCTGTATGTTTTCGTTATGAAGTGTGTGTGTGTGTGGCTGCAGCTTTTACGTGGAAAAAAAACCTGAGGTTTTTGTTTTTTTTTGTCTGAGTGACTACATTCTCTCTCACACACACACACTAACATACACACATATATACCTTGAGGGGATCCCGACTCAGAAGGGAACCCATCCTCATCTGGGTAACAACAGATAATGTGGAAAAAGTTGATAATGGATTTATACGAAGTCTGTAATATCAAGGGCAAACAATGGTACATAAATAATTTATTTTGACAGCATTAACATGACACCATACAAAATATTAAGAGAAATGTCAACACATTTCAGTGCTTTATGACTAAGCATACAAGATAACCGAATTAAACATACTAATATGATGTTTAATTTATAATTTAGTCAGATGTTCCACAGCTCTGTTCTAAAGTCTGTTCTAAAGTCTGTATATGTAGTCTAAGCAGGTGAATTTCTCTTAGCCTTCCCAGCCACAACCATAACACTGCTGCAGGAAAAGCTGTGAGGTTTGTCACTGTGTGCATTTTGTGTGTGAATGTCAGGTGACTACTACAGAATGACTACAAAAGATGTGCAAATTCTAAACCTTTGCAGGAATCTGACCTAATGCAGTAAATCTGTCAGATCAGACCAGCACTCATGAGCAACAGCGATGTGTTAGTCGTTGTTTCCAAACACAGTGTTGAGTTGCTGAGTCACTCTAATGAAGGTGGTGCGGCGACTCAGCTCCTTCAGCTTCGCAGCTCCCACGTAGGTGCAAGTGGAGCGAACTCCACCCAGTACGTCCTTCACAGTGTCCTCCACTGGCCCTTTATAGGACACCTCCACTGTCTTACCCTCAGACGCCCTGCATCCATGAGAGAGAGAGAGATAGAGAGAGAGTTGTTAGGTTTTTTTTTAAACTGCTCTCTCTGAAAATCATTTCCAGGGACTGGTATCCAAGACAACAGGAATAATAGAATATATCTGTATGCATGCTGCCTGATATCCTGCATGATAACATTAAACATGTTAAAACATGGTGTAATGACTACATCCTGATTTTTCTCTCCTGTACTCAGTACTCTGCCAGTCTTTCTCTCACCTGTACTCTGCTACTCCTCCTGCGTGCTTCTTCATGGCCGTATCGGAGCTCACCCCCGCTCTCAGAGTGACCTGCCAACATTCCACCTAGCATCACGAAGTCCGCTCCCGCACCTGTCCATCACACAACACAGCCAATCAATCAAATATAGTTCAGAGAATATTAGACACATGGAGCACAAAATCCATGAAAATAGGTAGGGAAATGTAAGTGGTGTTTCTTCTTGGATTTGTTGATTCTGAAAGTTGCTATTTTGTAGCCTCTCAAGTTGCTATTTTGTAACCTCCCATTCTATATTCTCACTTTTGCTTGACATTTGAGAAGGCAGTTGTGCGCCACATTCATAGTGGTCCAGAGCACTCTGTTCCTTAACCACAGTATACAGTAAGGTGATAATGCATCAGTCCTCTGATTTAGGGCAAGTCTAAATTTGTAAACCAATGTATCCAGTTTCAGCAGCCTAGAGACAGAAGATGGGCATCCATCCAATTCCACTGTTTGCATGACAACCGTGGCATTTTCCAAGACCTTTTCCCCACTTTGGTTATAGATGTAAAACAATATTGTGATGAGGTACACTTCAAAACTGAATGACTTTTATCTTCCTGAAGTTTTCCATTGACACCACATCCCAAAGAGTTTTATTCCTTTTATACCACAGGAATTGTCTCTGTTTATTATAAATCTGTTTACTGTTGGACCTCCATACAAGTCCACCATACAAGTCCCTGTGAATGAGCTGTTACTATAGAAACGATAATCTGACAAACCATACTCGACATAATACAGAAATAAACTACAGAATTATACGCAAAGAAGCCAAACCTGATCTCCATTTAATTTTTTTTTTTTTTTACCTCTAGGCATTCTGGGTGCTTCGCTGCAAACTCTTTCCAGTCATATTCCACAGACCCAGATGGACGAAACGAAGGTCTCAAAAAAAGGGCCAGTTTCAGTGCTGAAAGCAACACCTTCGACCTGATTGGACACATTCACTCGGATATATTTTTTCAGGATAAACTTTACTGAACGCTATCGATTTGAGGATTAAATGGTTCGCAGCAAAGCTGAATTCTGTTTGATGAAGGAAGGAAATGCAAATTTCAATCTGAAAATACTCAACGCTTCTCTTTGTGAAGAAAGTAACCGCTCCGCCTGTAAAAATCGGTGACGGACAAGCACCTCTCAGCACCACAGCCAAGTATCCGATCAAAAGAGTCTGTTTGAAGACCTTCAGTCTAGCTGCAGGGAGACGCATTTGTTCACAAGAGAACCTTTTCCTCGGCCCTTTACCTAAAACCATCTTAACCTAAAACCATCTTTGGGATGGTAGACAACGATGCCTTCAGCGGATTGTACAATAAAAACCCTTTTAATTTTAAACATTACGATGCAGAGTTTATCGCACTGTACGTAGATGGTACGCAATATCCCGCAAAACCGTTTCAGCCTGTTTTTCAGTTCGGTAACGTGGTCCGTGAATTCCATTCTTTAATTTTAGCATCAGGAAAGCAGCTGAAAGATCGGGCTTTGTCGATAAACAGAGAAGAGTACCTGAACGGGTATACTTTATTCGCATTCAACCTGAATCTTGATGAAGATTGTGGTCAACATTTGTCATTAATAAAATCGGGAATATGCGATTGGAACCAGATTTCGTCAACCACTTCCAAAGCACTGTGAATCTAATCGTACGCCAGTTTTGACAGCATTCTAGAAATAAACAATCGCAGAAACGTGGCTCATCGATTACCAGTAACTCATGGATACCAGAGAACTAACGGAGGTTATGAGAAGTTGTCCTGAAATAGTTGTCCTCAAATATTTCATGGCGTGATGGCCTGTGACGAGCTACCTACAAGTATTCTGGAGAAAGTTTCCAGCTTTATTCATCGTTAAACACACATCCGGGACACATGCCCGTGTGAGCACTGGCTGCGTTATGCCTTAATGACGAAAAACACAGGAGAATTTTTGGACTCGCACGGAAACCCCCAGACTACGAACCTCTTTCCTCAATCGATTCATATATTTTTGACAAAGAACTGTTGCAAAATAAAATATAACCCTGTACAAGTTCAAAAATTTTACGTCAGTTTGCTGCGGCAACACGGTTAGCTTTTTTCTGTGTCACAAAGCTAAAGGTTATTCGTTTAACCGTATATGTCTATGTATAGCAAAGATTTAAATAGAAATGATAATGCTGTTGTGTCTTTTGTTAAAAAAATGTACCCTAGAGTAAATAAAAGCATTCTATTACATGTGTACAATGTGTTAACTCTCTAGATATGTTTCATTTGCATGTGTAGTGGAATGTTAAATGACGTTCCTTCACAAGAAAAATGTTAAACAAAAGTTATTTTATTGAAATAAAGGGTAAGATAACATAACATTCGTTGTCCTCGTCATTTCAAAATCCAAACCAGTCAGAACGGTTAAAAAATGGGGATTTGAAAACTGGTTCGGAATCATAGTCTTTGCTTTTAAGGTAGGGAAACAAGGTGCGAGGTATCTTTAGATCTTTTGGGTCAGATATTTTGCGTTGAACACCGCCGTTAGGTATTGCTGAAAAGGGTATATTTAGGTTGGCTACTGTCTGTAAGAACTCTTTCCAACCTAAAGGCCTCCGTCGTCGTATACTGGAAGAGGGGCCGTGAGATTTTTAAGCAAATCTACCATGTGAGATCCTTTGATAGTGTTTCCTTTAAAAATAAATTCACCGCTATCGTTCCACGCAGCAACCGGTTTTTAAAAGTTTTTCCATAACGTACGCGCTTTCTTTTGTTTCTAGCTGAAATGTTAGCGAGGACCTCTTGCACGCATCTCGTTTTTGGGTGGTTCGGCAACGCTGTTTCCGCTTTTTGCTTTCTGATATTTTAGGTAGAGACAGGGTCAATTGAGCGGGTTTCCTGCTCTCCTACTTTAACCAAGTTTAAAAAATATTGCAGCACAGACGTGGTGAGAGTTTCGTTATCGTGAATCGCTCAGATCAGTCCTCCATAAAATATCTCGTATTGCATCGTCCAAGTTGTTTTCGCCAGTCTTTCTGATGGTTTCCTTCTGCGCGCTGGCGTTTCTAAGTTTATTGATCTGATGTTGAGAGACTAAATACATTTTCTCCGCAGTCTCCATGTTATTTGTTGGTGGTGCGATTAAGCTGCTTATAAAAGGAATGGCTACACTGAGCAAAGGGCAGAAGAAATCGATTAATAACTAAATAAATTGATTAATAACTTTCCTTTTTCTTTCTACGGACGTCTTTTATCAGCTAATAGTTTGATCCATTTTTTTTGTTTTTTTAAAACCCGGTACTGTTTTGTCGCCAGCGTGTATGTTTCCCCTGAGCACGTTTAAAGCTAGTTCACATATGCTCAGGATGAGATCTGTGGGTGCATCCCGTAATATATCCTTTCTCCTTCGGGATGGAGACCTGTGTAATGAATTCAGCAACTGGAGGGTTTTTTTCAATCGCGCCCAGACATTTGGTGTCGCATACTTTAAAGTTTTCTTTCTTCGGAACATACACAACCGGGTTTCTCCTAAGGAAACAACCCTGACCGGAGACGAAGTTCTTCTGGTGTTTGTGCTTTCAGGTCAACAAATAAATCCCTGTAAGGTCTGGAGACAGCATCGAAAAAACATTCTAAAAATACTTGTTGTTACCCGGATACATTTGACGTGCCAGTATGCTGATCTGTAATTTATCTCTAGGGTTTTTAAAAAGTGTTCAGGTTGATTGTTCTACTGTTCTTGCCTTGAAAAAACAAGTTTTGAACAAGCTCAGATTTCTGTGGTGTGTGTATTTTATAAAAGTCTTTTCTACTTCGTCATTTTTACTGGCGAATTCCATCAAGTCATCGATTACCAACAAGTTTTTTTTATTGGGAGGAAATAGTTCGTCATCACACAAACAATCAGGGATTCCTTGAAGAAAATGTATATTTATTCTGGCCAATAATTCATCGTACAGAGGCGGCCAACACGTATAACACCAGACAATGTTTTCCAGAACAACCGACATTTCTTCTTTACAGTTTTCCAACAACATTTTGATAAAATAAGATTTTCCACTATTACTCGGTCCACATATGATACACGAAAAGGGAAGTTGCATCCTAGCGTCAAAAGCAGTCACGTTCATATTTTCCTTTACAAAACACCTCAACAGAAACTATATACACATATATACAAGAATAGTCTTAATATCCGTAAGGGAGAGTTGTAAAATCAGATAATAAAACATGCTTATCGTACACAACCCTGAACCTTTTCAACTGTGATTTGTTTCTCAAATGAAACCCCTTCTTATCTCTCACGATTTGATTATGCGTGGTTACGAGATGACCGGTATGATCCGGATTTTTCACTCGCTCGTCCACCAGTTCCGTTAGTGACTTCAAATTGACAATTTCAGAATTGATACAATTTAAAGTAATGCCTTTAGCTTTCATGGTTGTTTTTCCTTTTACGGTTCTGTAACCGTAGGTTTTAGGAACTGCGCTTACAAATTCCACGATTTGATCGCCATCATCTAGTTCACTGGTAAGACCACCCAAGTAATCGCTTAAGGGCGGCATCCAGTCACCTTCCTTACTTTTAAAAATGACGCTATCGGTATCTGTGTACAAACAACGCTGATCCAATCGATCCATCAAATTGTACAGCTCAAGTCTAGCGTACGCTGTAGTGAAAATGCCGATGAATACATTAGCGTTTAGTGGTTTAATCAATCTCTCGTCTGTATAACGCCACTGTACCATCGCCACCTTCTCATTCAAAAAAGACAACTGACTCACATTATAAATATCGGAGAACATAAACTGTAAAAACTCGGCAGGATCGCGAATTAAGGTCATGTTTGATCTGTCTGGTCTTTGACACATCTTACCCCACAACGAATTTAGTGCGAGTTTAGCCACTGATCTTTTGGCAGGATTAACGGTGATAAATTTTGGATCCAACGTAATCCCTTCGTTCTCCTTATATTTGCGAATGTACTCACGTTTAGATGATTCATCAACCACCCAGGACGGATAACCTGAACTTTCCTGTTTGGTCTTGAGGAACATTTGAATATATCTCGTAAAAAGCTTATCAGACCTTTTAGGAAAGTGCCACACTTCAAACACAGAATTTTGTAACCTTTTTCGACGGCTTTCTCAATTTCGATAGATGCCCATGTTCCGGTAAGAGCTCTCTCCTGATCCGTATGATCGCATTGTTTTAGCTGATGTTCGGCGCACGTTCTACATAGAGGAAAGAGGAGTTTGCTTTTTACACGAAATGGTAGAACAGGTGCCCACAGACCCCTAGGTGCTAATACCTTTGCTCTAATGATACCGAAGTAATATTTCAGAGGTCGAAAGTCACGATAAATGATGATAGGGTGATCGATCGGGTACGTCTTTGTCTTATTTACAAATGGGTAAAGAGAGGTAAAGTCGAAATAATCGATTCTCTCACCGGGTTGAGCTACATAATGCAAATTTAACGTGTTTGTTCGACCGCCGTAAAGATCACCACGTCTATTAAACATGGATTTATCTGCATAGATTATCTTTGTTCGATTAGGTTATTTTGTAGCTGTAACAGACATTGATTTAATTCGAAAAATATGTCGTGCGATGTCACCGGCGTACTTGATACCGTTTGACTGGAATTTCGGCTCGGGTTTTCATTTTGAGTATTGCTCTGGTCTGACGATCTTAAATTTTCATTCAACTGATTGACTGCATCGATTAGATCAGGGTTTAATTGTACTGAATGACCGTGTTCATTTAGGTTATTATGTAACTCTAACAGACAATGATTTCATTCAGAAAATATATCGTTTGGCGTCACCGATGTGTTTGATAAGACGTAATTTGTACTCTGATTAGGTCTCTCACTAATGACTTGGTGTGACGGAATTAAACTTTTGTTCAGCCGGTTGATCGCTTCAGTTATACATGGGTTCAGGGGTGTGTACGAATCATGATATAACGGACCATTTGAAAAACTCTGGTTTCCATCATAAAAGAAATCATGTGATAATGGACAATTTTTGGTTCTCTCTTTTTTTTTTAGTCTCTATATCCGAACTGCATTTCAGTCGTTTCTGCGCCATAACTATCAGACAATTTTCTATTCAACTTTATGTTCACTGAGAGACATCTATTCACATTTTCAAGTGTTCTGTACAGTAAAGGGACAAAATCTGTACCTCGACCGGATTCAAGTGTATAATCAATCTGTCCAAAGGTTTCCAATAAATCAGTCTTTGCTTCGAAGAATTCATGCCACACTGCACAGATCTGTTGTAGTTCGATGTCTTGTTGAATGTTGGTTTCCGAGATGATTTCCTCTTGGTAATCTATTGCATCACTCGTATCTATAAGTCATAGAACATGTGAAAGAGCTTTTATTTATTTATTTATTTATTTATTTTTAGTGCTGTTTAAATAGAAGGTAAAATATACATCAACTCACCTGAAATATCTCCGCTGTAAGCACTGTTAGTCACATTTCCCTCAACTTCTGAATATGATACAAACAATGTTATATTCACGTATGAAAGACTTACAGCATGAAACATTCATAATTTTATGTTATGACTTACGTGTGGAGCTCAGATTCAAAAGGTCAGGAGCGGTAGTTTCGGGAATCTCATCAACAGAAATAATAACCAAGCTGTCTATAAAACAGTAAAACAAATAAAACATACTTTTAATAACTTAACATTTCCATATTAGATCACTACATAGATCTAAGAGACAAATTTTAATGACCTATACACTAGAATCAGATGAGCTTAACTCGGTCTTACACTGTAATATAAATGTAATGAATATTTAAATTTTAGATAAAGTACCGTATCAGATTACATATGACCAGATAAGGATGATGATTTTTGTACTCAGAAAGATTAGTTCTAAGTTTATATCATAATCATTGTCAATTGGATAATTACATAAACATTGTATTTCAATTTATGTTTAACTATTTAATTGATTAAAATACATATTCTTACCTGCTGAGAAATCCATGGTGTCTGGAAGTAGTGAAGGATAGACTCTGGAAATTCTATTGAACTTTGCCGATGTTCAAACTTTCGAAGTGCTGGACTTTTATAGATGGTTCGTATGCTAGTGTGTGTGGTGTGTGTGTGTGTGTGTGTGTGTGTGTGTGTGTGTGTGTGTGTGGTTGTGTGGAATGCATCAGAACGGGGGTTTTACGGTGTTGACCTTTGACTTAGGCCTGACTCGGAGTGCTTCATATTCTATGTGTTAGGACAGACATCAGCCATGTTGTAAGCTCGCACACGTTGATCTAAGTACAGAGTATTAGGAAACCTAGAGGGATGCTCGACTTTTATAAACAGGTTCATATGCATGCGTTTGTCTGTACGCTAACGTGTGTGTGTGTGTGTGTGTGTGTGTGTGTGTGTGTGTCGTATTTTTGGTTGGATGTGTTATACACATGGCCGTTCCAGGTATGGTAATTTTTGTGTCAGGAATGTATGTGATCCCGAGTTAACATAACTATATATATTTTTATGATCATGACCTTTGACCTAGATATAGAGAGTTAGAATATGTATCTTTTTGACCTTTGACCTAGACCTGTCAAAATGAAGGTTTCAATCTATACAAACTATTTCTCTCTTCTGTCTAATTTTTTTTTAATATAAAGTTTTAAATCCGCTCTGTGAGCTCTTGGCAGCAATGTTGTTTCCCCATTTACTCACTATGGCTAGAAAAGAGAAGAGAGAAAAGCATGTATATGTTTATACACTAGCTAATAGATTAAACTGAAGAGTAAAATGTCTACCTGTGTTTTTAAAATCTCTCATTTCCTCAGAATTGTAAAAGGTAATTAATGTTCTTTTCTGGGTCGGATACTTTTATTTTGACATGGATTAGAAATGATACCTTTGCATTTCCTTATCTGAATGTTTTCGTTATGAAGTGTGTGTGTGTGTGTGTGTGTGTGAGTGATAAAGAGAGAGAGAGAGAGAGAGATGCAGCTTTTACGTGACAAAAAAAACTTAAGAGACAGTTTTCTTTTTTTTTGCTCAACTTAGTGACTACATTCTCACACACACACACACACACACACACACACACCCCCATAGTAAATACAGTACCAGGGGTCACCAACACGGTGCCCAGGTCGCCCCCAAAGGACCACATGAGTCGCCTGCAGGCCTGTTCTAAAAATAACACAACGCACGTCTTCTATTCTGTCATCCTTAATAATAATAATAATAATATTAATAATAATAATAATAATATTATATATTATTATTATTATTATTATTATTATTTTCCATTTTAATAACTATAAATCTAGTCATGTAGTCATACAGTGTAAATAGAATATATCTCTATTTTCATTTAGTCTGTTGGGTTTTATCTACACAGACATCAGCAGCTGAACTTCATCCATTTTATTGATCATATTAAATTCTGCAGTAAAACTCAGTGTGAACTGTAAATGATCTTTATCATTACAAATCAAATATTAATAAAGTTCCACAATCATAACGTGTCAAAAACAGACTGAAGGATTCAAATGATGTTTATGAAAAAAAACAACAACAAAAAACAGGTTTTAAAATAAACTGTACAGCACTTTAAAAGGGAATATGTATTTCTAATCTTTACCAGAAAAAGTCAAATATTTATTTAATTCTCACCATTTAATAGATGATTAAATCTGTGAGGTGAAAATTCATTCAGTGTTAAATACAGGAGAGATGATCAGTGGTGCTGAATTTTTACCTCCTTCTTTGTACCCAGGATTGAAGAAAGGATAGAGTTTCTCAGTGAAAGACTGAGCAGTGAAAGAGTAGATATGAGAGCTGGACTTCACATCATAAAAGGAGACCAGACCCTCCTCATAATCCACAAACACCCCCACCTTCTCCACCTTCTCTCTCAGTGTGAGGGGGACATCAGGATCAGCACAAGCCGAATACTGATTCTCATTCCACATCCACACAGTCCAGAATCCACTCTGAGGTCTCGGTATGATCCACTCCTTCCTGTAAATGTTCTCTCTCACGACTCCTAATCTCCACGCAGTTTTCCCTCTGACCTGCACCTCATAATAAAATCTCCCTGAGGAGAAACTCTGCTTTCCCAGAACAGCAGGATATTTACTAAACCTCTGTGGTGTATCAGGGAGATTCTGTTCTGTGTCTCCACGTGTCACTTGTTTTCTATCAGCAGACAGGATGAGATCAGGATGAGCTGTATCAGGATCCAGAGTCACATCCACTGAGAGAAACACACAGAGTGAGATGTGAGTTTTCAGGTAAAAATATGAAATCTAGAGGATTTGTAGAAGACTACATGTTTAAATGAAAAATGACTTGTAAAAAGAGAAAACTGTAATCAAACCCCAACCCTGGAGGTGTGAGGCGAACGTGGTAACCACTAAAGATGAGAAATAAAATGTTTTCCTTCTGAAACTTTATTTTCAACCTTATCTATTTCAATATTATAAATGTGTAACCCCTTCCTGGCGCCGGAAGTGTAATATTAGAGAAGGTTACTACTGTAAATGGTTTTAATTAACAGGATTCTGAGTACTTAGCAGTTGATGGTGAATTGGCTAACCTCTATTTACCAGTCGATGATGTTATAAAGGCAGAAATGTATGTAAATGATTTAATCAAGAATAATGGCGCAGTGCCTCCACTGAAGAATTACCCCACTCACACCCTATGAGCGATATGGTTATTCCCCAGAAACAAATATCAAATATAACTGACAAATATATATACCTTATTAAATAAAAAAAGGAAAAGTCCAGTAAAGCCAGATAGTATGTATTACAAAAATAAAAACATTTATTATGCTAAACAAAAACTTCAAACTGTATACATGTATTAGAAACTAAATTTAGACCAGTAACTCAAACACTCCTTTCTAATTATTAAACACCAGGAACAGTACAGTTTGGATTTTACCACTTAAACCCTTTTTTAACTGTTCAGAACCTTCACCAAGCACTTGGGTTTTCTGTTGGGGCCCGTGAGTTGGTGCACATACAAACAAAACCCTCCTTGGTTCCTTTAGTGAACGGCGAATAAAACCTCTCCGTTACTCACACCTCTGGAACAGAAGAATTAGGCGACTTGGACACAAGCTGAGAGAATGAATCCGCTGCACGCGAGGTTCCAGAAGGTTAATTCAGCGACGCAGGTTCAGCGATGAAGTCCCTCCTCCAACAGACATAGCTACCATGCTATCTAGCACAGTTCAGTACAGTTCTCCACAGTCCTCGTCCTTCAGTTTGCTGTGAAACTGCGGCTGGCGGTTACAGCTGTCCGTCCCTCACGAAGACATTAGTTTAACGTCCACGAATTACAGTTTGTACTTAGCTTTGTTTTTCCCAAGCTAGTGCAAAACAAACAAACGCAGATAAGCTAGCTGCACTTCACCTAAACTTACAGTTCACCAATTTACCGAGCTGATAGTCGCTCTCGACTTTTCGCTGAATAAAATGATATTTGTGCATCTACTGTAATAGAAGCTTAGTCTACAAACATCACCTCTACGTTAAACTCCGGTTCTCCCTTTCCCGCTCTCGTCCCGCGTGTTTCTCCCTCTCCGTTCGCTACTTTTCCCCTCCTTTCCTTTTTTTCCTCTACCCCCTCCCCAACAAAGGTGACCTCTGATTGGCTAGGAGTTTAATTAAACAGGCAACCCATTGGCTTGAACTACTCCAATGGAAACAAATTGCAACGCATCCAGAAACAAAGGACCATGGGAAATGTAGTCTCAATTGAATCCACCCAAAAATGCAGCAAGCACACCATTTATTCATGTACATTTTTGGGAGGTGCCTACACATGTACAGTGGTGTGAAAAAGTGTTTGCCCCCTTCCTCATTTCCTGTTCCTTTGCATGTTTGTCACACTTAAGTGTTTCGGAACATCAAACCAATTTAAACAATAGTCAAGGACAACACAAGTAAACACAAAATGCAATTTGTAAATGAAGGTGTTTATTATTAAAGGTGAAAAAAAATCCAAACCATCATGGCCCTGTGTGAAAAAGTGATTGCCCCCCTTGTTAAAACATACTATAACTGTGGTTGTCCACACCTGACTTCAATTTCTTTAGCCACACCCAGGCCTGATTATTGCCACACCTGTTCACAATCAAGGCATCACTTAAATAGGAGCTGCTTGACACAGTAAGGTCCACCAGAAGATCCTTAAAAGCTACACATCATGCCGGAGACCCAAAGAAATTCAGGAACAATTGAGAAAGAAAGTAATTGAGATCTGTCAGTCTGGAAAGGGTTATAAAGCCATTTCCAAAGCTTTGGGAATCCAGCGAACCACAGTGAGAGCCATTATCCACAAATGGCGAAGACATGGAACAGTGGTGAACCTTCCCAGGAGTGGCCGGCCCCCAAAATTACCCCAAGAGCGCAGCGACGACTCATCCAAGAGGTCACAAAAGACCCCACAACAACGTCCAAAGAACTGCAGGCCTCACTTGCCTCAGTTAAGGTCAGCGTTCATGCCTCCACCATCAGGAAAAGACTGGGCAAAAATGGCCTGCATGGCAGAGTTCCAAGGGAGAAAACCACTGCTGAGCAAAAAGAACATCAAAGCTCGTCTCAATTTCTCCACAACACATCTTGATGATCCCCAAGACTTTTGGGACAACATTCTGTGGACCGATGAGACAAAAGTGGAACTCTTTGGAAGGTGTGTGTCCAAGTATATCTGGCGTAGAAGGAACACTGCATTTCATAAAAAGAACATTATACCAACAGTAAAATATGGTGGTGGTAGTGTGATGGTCTGGTGTTTTGCTGCTTCAGGACCTGGAAGACTTGCCGTGATAAAAGGAACTATGAATTCTGCTGTCTACCAAGAGATCCTGAAGGAGAATGTCCGACCATCTGTTCGTGTACTCAAGCTGAAACGAACTTGGGTTCTGCAGCAGGACAATGATCCTAAACACACCAGCAAGTCCACCACCACGAATGGCTGAAGAAAAACAAAATGAAGACTTTGGAGTGCCTAGCCAAAGTCCTGACCTGAATCCTATTGAGATGTTGTGGTATGACCTTTAAAAGGCCGTTCATGCTCGAAAACGCTCTAATGTAACTGAATTAGGACAATTCTGCAAAGATGAGTGGGCCAAAATTTCTCCAGGACGCTGTAAAAGCCTCATTGCACGTTATCGCAAACGCTTGGTTGCAGTTGTTGCTGCTAAGGGTGGCCCAACCAGTTATTAGGTTTAGGGGGCAATCACTTTTTCACACAGGGCCATGATGGTTTGGATTTTTTTCACCTTTAATAATAAACACCTTCATTTACAAATTGCATTTTGTGTTTACTTGTGTTGTCCTTGACTATTGTTTAAATTGGTTTGATGTTCGAAACACTTAAGTGTGACAAACATGCAAAGGAACAGGAAATGAGGAAGGGGGCAAACACTTTTTCACACCACTGTATATCAGTTTTTCACTCCCATACACAGACACACAGAACTTCTCACTTCATGAGGAAATTTCGATAAAGAAACAGAACAGAGACATTTTCAAACTCACTCCAAAATAAAAGTAGCTAGTGTAACGTTTACTTAAATATCTTCTCCTCTACACCTATACATTTAATAATGGATTAATAAAATAAAAATAAAAATAAAAAAGGCAAATCCCATAAAAACAGATTAAGAAAATGTAACGTATGTATATGTTTATACACTAGCTAACAGACTAAACTGATTAATCCATTTTAAAATCTATCATTTCCTCTGAATTTTAATGATGGAAACTTTTTTGTTCTGTGTTGGATACTTTTATTTTGACATGGGTTAGAAACGACTGCATTTCAACTTCCTTTTCTGAATGTTTTCGTTATGACCTCTAGGTGTGTGTGTGTGTGTGTGTGTGTGTGTGTGTGTGTGTGTGTGTGTGTGTGTGTGTGTGTGTGTGTGTGTTTGTGTGTGTGAGAGAGAGAGAGAGAGAGAGAGAGAGAGAGAGAGAACTGCAGCATACATAAACTGCACACATAAGTACAGTAGAGACTCTGATGTAACTGAACTGAAGATAAAATTGTTCTTACCTGCAAACAACTTCTTTAATAACTCTGTGAAAAATGAATCAATATTTTTTAAGAATTTATAAAAAAAACACAAATAGTTTCAACAAAACATAATAAATAATGAATATTTGAATCATATTTACACCACAGACCAAAAGTACAAACCAAATCCATCCTCCATTTTCTATACCGCTTATCCTACACAGGGTCGCAGGGAGCCTGGAGTCTATCCCCGGGATAGCGTACACATTTACAAACAAACTCGTGTTTGGACTAGGGGAGGAAACCGGAGTATCCGGAGGAAACCCCTGAAGCGGAGGGAGAACACGTGCACACAGGGCAAAGGTGGGATTTGAACCCCAACCCCGGAGATGTGAGGCAAACGTGCTGATCACTAATCCCCCGAGTCCCCACAAACCAAATTAAAATAAATCAATATTTAAAACACCAGAAACAAAATTAGTGCCATTACTAGATTTTTTTGGCTAGAAATAGAGAAATGTAAAAAAAAAAAAAAACGAGAGAAATATAAATGTAAGAATCTGTTCCTCTTCCTAAATATATTCCGTTTTAAATTTGTTCTCAAATATTTCACATGTGGTTAAAGTGCAGATCTTCAGATTTTAATAAAGTGTATTTTTATACATTTCTGAACATGTAGAAATTACAACACTTTATACACAGTCTCCATTCCATGGTATCATAATATTTGGGACATTGAGCTGCACAGGTGTTGGTGATTATTCAGGTGTGTTTAATTGCTTCATTAGTGCAGGTATGAGAGAGATTTCAGCATCTAGTCTTTATTCCAGACTTTTGGTCACCTTTAGAGTCTTCTTTTACTGTTCGTCACCATGAGGACCAGAGTGAGGGTGAAAGTCAAGGACACGTTATAAGGCTGAGACACAAGAATAAGTCAGTCAGAGACATTGGCCAAACTTTAGGCTTACAAAAATATCAACTGTGTGGAACATTATTAAGAAGAAAGAGAGAACAGGTGAGATTAGTAACTATAAAGGATCTGGTAGGCCAAAGAAGATCTCCACAGCTGATAACAGAAGATTCTCACCATAATGAAGAAAAATCCTCATACACCTGTCTGACAGATCAGAAACACTCTTCAGGAGACAGGTGTGGATTTGTCAGTGAATAATGTCTGCAGAAGACTTCATGAACAGAAATACAGAGGCTACACTGCAAGATGCAGACCACTAGTTCTCCACAAAAACAGGATGGACAGGACAGTTTACTAAAAAGTACTTAAAGGAGCCTGCAGACTTCTGGGAAAAGGTCTTGTGGACAGATAAGACCAAGATGAACTTGTATTAGAGCGATGACAAGAGCAGAGTGTGGAGGTGAAAAGGGACTGGACAAGATCCAAAGCATACCACCTCATCTGTAAAACATGGTCCTGTACGACTGCCTCAGGTACTGGCTCACTCATCTTCACTGATAATGTAACTGCTGATGGCAGGAGCACAATGAATTCTGAGTGCTGTTATTTACACATGGTAAAACTCAGGGGATAAAATACTCATTATTAAAGAGTACATGGACAAAAGTATGTGGACACCTGACCATCACACCTATATGAGCTTGTTGGAAATCTCATTCCAAAACCATGGGCATTAATATGGAGTTGGCATTGCACATAGTGATCTTAGGCTTGTGGCAGCTGCTTGGCCATGGAAACCTATTTCATGAAGCTCCTGATGCACAGTTCTTGTGCTGATGTTGCTTCCATTGGCAGTTTGGATCTCTGTAGTGACTGATACAACAGAGGAAAGGTGATTTTTATGCACTACGAGCTTCAGCACTCAGCGGCCCTGTTCTGAGAGTTAGTGTGGACTAACACTTCATGGCTGAGCTGTTGTTGCTCATAAACACTTCCATTTCACAATAACAGCACTTACACCATGTTCACACTAGCACACGACATGTCTCTCGTGTCACTTGTAGTTTGTCTCTTGTGGGTGTGGAGCGAGTGCTGCTGCTGTTGTGTGTGGGTGTGTACCGTCCATTCAGCTCCAGTGAGAGTCATGACCAAAATGTAGCTTACAGCACACAATTAACTACAGTATATTATTTATTTATCTTTAAAATACACTTTGAATTGTAACGTTTTATTAAAGTGGAAAAAGTGTGAAAAATCTGTTGTTTGATGTTCGTTACATAACGTGTATTCGTATTAGCTATTAGTAGCACAAGCTAACTGTACTAGCTATTTTTCTTTGTAATGTCTCTATACAGGTTTAATGAGAAGTCATATGACAGGATACAATGAAACCATGGTTTATGTAATTTTTTAGTTAAGCAGTACATGATACTACCTACTTTGCAGGTAGGAACTAAATGTTGTTCCACGTGCAACATACAATCGGCTTACATTTATCTCATTTATCTGAGCAGTTTAGGGTTAGTTAAGGGCCTTGCTCAAGGGCCCAACAGTGGCAGGTTGACGGTGCTCATGACCAGTAGTCCAACGTCTTAACCACTGAGGTACATCATACTTAATTTACATAAAGTTGAGAAAATAACTCGCATGTTACTTGTCGCGCTGTCACTGATATTGAAGTCGCAGCTCTGTGTCATGTGTGTGTGTGTGTGTATATATATATAACACGAATGGTCATCTGTCACTTTGTCACTCTCTAGTGTGAACGTATCTTTACAGTTAACTGTGGCAGATATAACAGGGCAGAAATTTCACAAACTGACGTGTGGTAAAGATGACACACTGACAGCACCATGTTTAAAGTCACCGAGCTCTTTAGTCCATTCTACTGGAAGTGATTGTCTCTGGAGATTGTATAGCTATGTGCTTGATTTTATACACCTGTTAGTAATGAGTGTGACTGAAAGACCTGAACTCAGTAATTAGGAGGGGTGTCCACATACTTTTGGCCATGCAGTGTATTTTAGAGCTAGTGTCATGTGTAAAGATGATAATTCATGTCAGTAATTTATGTGTATTTACTGTAATTCATTTCAGACCACACACACACACACACGCACGCACACACGTACGCACACACACGCCATTTCTTTTTATGCCTAGATCAGCGTTTCCCAACCTTCTTGCAGTCAGGGCCTCCTTTCAAAGAAAAAAAAAATTGTGGCACCCTACACAAACACTAATGCTAGACAATGTTAAGCCTGGTTTATACTCGACGCATCTGCAATAGTGTGAGGGAGCGCACAGCAAAAATGATTCGATGTAGCGGTTTGCATGCCATTTTTTGTAACTTGCCACGTGGCAGTTTTTTGTAACTTGCCACTCCGCATCCGAAAATGAATGACTTCGAGGCGACTCTTGCCGAAAGGTACGATTGTAGAGGCATCTCTATGATTCATACATGCGGACCACAGCGATAGCCAGATGGCACAAAATTCATGGAAACATTTTTAAAAATAGTGATTTCGATTTGCTTTGTACATACTGTTGAAGTAAAGCTAAAAGTTTTTTGGGGGTGCACCAAGTTTTCATTCATCAGTATCTTCACAAATGTACAGTCACTACACTACACCTTCAGACAGTGATTAAACCTCATTCTTTTGTCTTTATAGAGACATTCACATTGATGGGCGGCCATACAGAGTGATCATTCTGTAATATCTTTCTTTTGTCTCTGTACATAAAGAGACATTTGCACTGATGGGTGAACATAATGATTTTGTAAACGTGAGAAATAGAGGTGCACCGATACTAAATTTCTCAGCCGATACGATAACAGATTAGTGATATCGGCCGATACCCATACCGATAGTCGGGTGGTTCTGCCTTTTATGCCTTCATTAAAACGAATAATAATTCATTCTACAATTCTGAAGAAAATGCAAATAAAAACATTATTCTGTCCATTTCTACAAGTTGTTCCACAGTAACTGGTCTCATAAACAGAAAACACATTACTCTAATTAACATTAACACATGAACTCAATTCTGAAGATTAAATTAAGATTTCTTAACTTATTGAATGTTATTAATTCATATTAACATTGACTGAAATCTAAAAAGCCTCCTGTTAGTCTCACATTCACTCTCCAAAAACACAAGCATTTCTACTTCATCACTGAACATCAAACTGGTAATATATGATATAAACTTTTTTATATATTAACATTAACTAAATATGAAATATTCTACTCTACAAATATATTTTTCTGTGCAGTATATACTTTTTTTTCAAGTTCTTCATTTAAATCTTTCAACAGTGTACTGGCCCTTTAATTCAGCGCGAGCAGCTTAAGGAAAAAAAAAATTGACTTGACTCTGAAACTCCCGCTTCACTGCTGCAGCGTCCGTTGTAGACTTTATCAGTGCCGAGATTACAGAGATTATAAACTACAGTTTTATCCTCATTCCACACAAGAGACATCATCTTTACACACAGCACGAAATCCATGTGTTTTCCCGCCCTCTTTTTATTGACAGGATATAATCGGCCCTGATCATCGGATGGGTTTAAACTATCGGCCGATGGCCCATAGCATGAACAATATCCTTTATCGCTGATACATTGTGCATCTCTGGTGAGAAATGACATTTGCAGGAAGCTCCCACTTTTTGCTTTTGTCTACAGTAATTGCTAACATTTACAAAATAAACCTACAATAAATAATACGTCTATTTAATGAAAGCAAAGGTCCATGTTTAATAAAAATCTTAATGAAATGAATAAAAAAAATCGAGGTTGTTCAATTTAGTTTTATACATGTTCTCATATTTATAGCTATATTTTGTTGTAATGTGATAAGTGATAATCTCAGGGTTTACTGGGTTTTATATGATTCTTATATGATTCTTTACTCTTTTTTTACACTTTGGGTTTTAATGAAGTTTACTGTAAACAAACACAACAATTCCTCCTCAACATTCAGCAACTCCACACGAGACACCTTGTTTATAAGCGTTGCTATGGTTGTCCCGACAAACTACTTCTTCTCTCACCTACTTCATGTTGGTTTATAGGACGATTACTCAGAGTCGCCCCCTATCGTTTCAAAGAATATTACAAACGCGAAGCGCTTCAAGTATAAACGCGGCGCGTGCTTTGTGGAGGTGCGCCACGCAGTCAGTGGAGTCTCGCGCGCGCGGAGTCAGGTGGAAGTATAAACAAGGTTTTAGCTCCATGAGGATAAATTTGATGGTCCAGAAGCATCTGGAGCTTTTCTTTTAAGAAATCTGTCCATATTCTTTTGCACTACACACGCACCGTCACACGCTAATTATGAGGATAAAACACACGCATGCGTTCCACATAATGATGCTGATGTGCTGCTGACAGGTCCGTGTGGGGGGTCGAGGGGGAGGGGATTATTTTATATATATATCATTTTTATTATTATTGTTATGCGCACGTGTCTGTCTTATTATTTCTGTGCCTGTGTTATTATTTCAGACATCATATCATATATATTAAATGTTTTCTACACATTTGAGCATTTTAGAAATGTTGAAGGATTTTTACACTTCACCCTGCTCTCATCAGAGGACACACCAGGGCTGGGAAACACTGAGACTGTGTACACAGTGCTTTATTGTCTTACATTTCAACAAGGTGATATTGTCTCCTCCAGTGAAATATTCAGGATGATTTTAAAAGCACAAAAAGTTCATTCTCACCTGAGTATTTCTTCTCCTTCTGAAGCTCTGAGGCTAAAACAGATCAAATAGTTTTGAGTATTTTGTGTAAATTCTATACAAATAAAAGTATAAATAGATTAAGCAGTGTAATATAGTAATGAAGTAAATGAACACATGATTTTTTAGCTACATTTTTGATAACTTGTATCTTTAATGGTTTTTATTACCAGTTTCTCTATATCAAAATGTTCAAGATCTGAATTTGAGATAATTGAATTCAGACCCAATAGTACGGTGAAATATATTAGATCACACTTACACACATAATTTGTACATGCATTACAAATTTAGGTTCGGGTTCTTTTGACAGATTTTATTCCATAATCCTCTAAGTTAAAGAGGTCCAAACAATCTAATAAATGTCCCAATTACCTTCATGATTACATTTTAACAGGGTGATATTGTCTGTTAAATTTGCTCCAATTAAATAATCACTAAAACTTTAAAGAACAAAGGTTCATTCTTACCTGCATTTTGCTTCTCCTTCTGAAGCTCTGAGGCTGAAAGATAACAGATAAAATAGTTTTGAGTATTTTGTGTAAACTCTATATAAATAAAAGTATAAATAGATTAAGCAGTGTAATATAGTGATGAAGTAAATGAACACAAATCAGATCACAGTTAATCAAACTCTGTCCTGACCAATCACAACACACCAGATATTTTCTCTGAATTTTTTCAGATGAATTGTTTGAACCTTGATTTGAATTTTTTAACACGAATTTTTATTGCCCAATATTTTTTATTGAAATGTTTAATACTTGAATTTCATATACTTTAATTCAGAACTAAATTTAAATAAATTTATATTCACATTGTCAATTTTCACTAAAATCACAATTACGTTATTTTTACAAGCATTAAAAATTCAGTTTCAGGTTCTTCTGACTGATTTAATTTCACAAAACTCCGTCCTGTTTACATCCTGGTGTCCAATTCTGGATATATGACTTGAGCTGTGCATAATTTCGTAGCATTCATTTAAACAAACATGAGAAGTAGCTGTAATTTCTGCCCTCTGCCCCGATCTGCACCTTCTTGTAAAGCATCACCATGTTAAATTGTGTCTCTGAGTAAAAGAGGCACAAACAGTCTAACAACCTCACAGTTATCTTTGTGATTATATCGTGAGTGATATTGTCTGATCAATTTACTCCAATTATTTAAATAGTATGATTTTAAAAGGACAAACAGTTCATTGTTACCTGCTTTTTGTTCCTGCCTCTGAAGAGCTGAGGATAAAACAGATAAACTGGTTTAATAAACAAACAAATACAATTTTAATAAACATTTCATAGTAAGTAATTTAATGTATTGTGATGGATGTGTTTGCATTTCTAATCTTCTTACTCCTTGTTTACATCCCAATAAATGTTCAGATCTGTATAAACCTGATGTGTGTGTAATTTGGCATTATTAGTTTGAGTAAACATGAGAAGGAGCTGTAAATTCTGCCCTTTGCCCTGATCTACACATTCTCATGAACCTTCACCATCTTACACTGTGTCTGTAAGTCATGAGTACTGAAGGGGAGGGTTTGATAAACATTACTGAGTCAGTGTTGATGTCAGCTCAGCAAAATTCACATTTAATATCATACAGTGCCTAACTACTGCTGAATATGACAGAATATCATAAAATAAATGAATATAGACACAGTACCCACTACCTACTTTACACACACTAACAGTGTTGGGAATCTCTCTATTCTCTATTCCCTCAGATATGTAAGAGTATGTTTAGCTTATAGTTTGATTTCTGTCTCATGAACTTTACAGAATCTGTCTGTTGTGTACGTGCCAGTTTAAAATGTCAACATAGGAACTTCAGGTTTTTAAAATGAGAAATACAAATCAAGCAACTGACATTTCAGACACAATAAAAAAGTGCCATCAACGAAAATAGTTCCCAAAGAACAACTACAGCTAGAACTGTTTTATTTATGGAGTGGAGTGATACAAACAAATGTCCCAGTGCTGTTACACTAAATATCAGCACTACTGAAACGCCTCTTGTCCAATCACATTAGTGGACTGGAACTAACTGATGTAGAACTGTTAATGTAGCAATATTCATTCACCCCGATTAGTTCCTGCACAATTACATAAACTAACTAAATCTTTTTAAAAAGCATAAATAACAAAAAAAAAAACTTCACCATCATTAACGATTATAAGAACTCATTTGTAATACAAAAACCCACAGAGATGTGACCCACCATTCTGAGCCATTAAATAATAATAATAATAATAATAATAATAATAATAATAATAATAATAATCTTCATTTAGTCATTTATATAATTGTAAAGCTGTAACTTTGCTCAAATCTGCATAGTTTTGTTCCATTTAACATGTCACACTAGCCACACAACATACTACCTCACCTGTCATAGTCACTAATTAGACTGAAATAAAGGTGTAGCTCATTCACTACCACACTTCTGATATCCAGTAACCACAGTCCCTCCTCTCTGAAGTCCTGCTGAAATTCTCTGTGAATTCATGTTGGTTAAATCGTGGATCATCTCTGTGATCTTGGACTGTTCTACTGTTTTGTGATTTTGTATTTTAGACTTCAGATTATTGTTTTTTGAATATCAAATTCTCTTTGAATTTTGTTTCCTGGATTTCTCTGTCTGCAGCTCTTTAATAACTCTGCAGTACTACATCTATAATCCACTCAGACACAGCACCACTGGGCAGCAACACTGTGATTGCTGTGCTGAGAAACATCAGAGCTTGATTGTGTTTAAATGATTATTACACCTCACATAATATACACAGTATTTCATGCAGTCTATTTGTCATAAATATTTTATTAGTTATTTTATACGAATCACCATCTATTCACCAGATTGGCCTAAAATATTCAAGTCTGATAGAAAGGAGCATTAAAGTATTTACATTTGGTGATCTGTAAATATTAATTTGCTGATTTGCATAATGTTTAATAAGACTTAAGCCAGAGGTGGAACTAAAGACAATGTTAATGTTATTTTAACAGTTCGGAAAGATAAGTTAAAGTTAAGTGTTTCTAGTGAAATGAGCTGTGAACCTCAGTGTAAATTAGATTCTGTGTCCTGTAATAATGTTCTGATGTGCAGGGTGAGACTCGATACTCTCCCAAACCTTTCATTAATGAAATACCCTTCACTTCTTCAGAAAGGGCTTGTGGTAATGGAAGTGAATAGATGAAGACAGAGGTGAGAGTTTGAGACAGAATTAAATCATCCTCTTCACAGAGAGCACGGCCAACTGGACTTCTGTGGTCTACTGAGTAAAGCACAGGTTCTTTACCCTTGTCCTGGAGAACCCCCGGTCCTACACATGTTTTCTGTGCTCTAAAACACCTGATCCAGATAATCAGCTCATTAACAGCCCTTCCTGACCTAAAGTGAGTGCTATTGCAGGAAAAACACTAAAATGTGTAGGACATGGGGTTCTCCAGGACCAGAGTTGGGAATCTGTGGACTAAAGCTATGGTATAAACTGCAATATAATTTAAGCTAGAGATATTATGAAGGAAAATGATTTAAAGATTACCTTTCTTGTAACAGATAACTGCAGTTATCGATCCAACAGCAATAAGACACGCTGAAACTGAAATGCCCACAACCCACTTCCAAGCATCAAAGACTTTACCTAAAACAAAACCAAGTTTACAGTGTTACAGATATTTTTAATAAACTGTGCAGGAATTATTGATAACTGCAAAACACACTCAGACAGAACTGTAGCAAAATCACCAACAGATATAATAAAAAATAATGCATATGCTCTAATGCAAGAATAGTGTGTGTTCATCACAATCATGTTTCATCTTTAATCACCTCATCTGTAATGATTACAGTAGAATGTTATAAGTTTTTAATCATAGACACTTACTATTAATGATAACCTCTGACTCCATCATGTGATGTTTTTGTTGAAGTCTGCAGTAAAACCTGTTGGAGTCGCTATAATCATAAACAGTGATGCGGTGTTTCACACTGAAGCCCTCAGTGTCTCTGTGTATCTGTGTATCTTCAGCAGGCAGAGTGTCTCCTCCTCTGTTCATCCACAGAACCACAGGTTCAGGGTTCCAGCCTCTGGACTCACACACTAGATTAATCCCTCCTGAGTGATCATAACTCTCCATCGTGATCACCGGGTGGCTTCCCAGAATTACTGTGATTAACCAAAAAGTATTGTCTCAAATATAGTGAAATCATGTTATACTGTTACCCTCAATAGAGGTTATTATTTTCTGCTTATTTTCAGTTTAAAGAGACAGAGAGAGAAAAAGACACACACACACACACACACACACACACACAAGACTGAGCAACATAAATTTTGGGAATCTGCCAAAAGCTGCATCTAAGAACTATCTATTCAAACTAATCTCTTTTGCTGTACAGAGGAAACAAACGGACATACTTTACCATTTCTTAATTTTGCACTTTTAACTCCTAGCCACACACGGTTGTGACATCATCAAATGACAAAATGACATACATGACAAAAATGTATGAAAGGGTAAGCAGGTTTCTGTTGCACCATTTGGGAGCATGAGCATCTATTACCATTTTCATACAAATCAGTATGTTAGTAATGGTAACTAAGTTGTGTTGTGTAACTGCATTTTCAGGGAAATAAACAAATTATTTCCTTAATCCTTCCTGCTGGTCTGTAGGTTGTTAAACTCCTAAACAATATAACAAATTATTAATGTTTTTAACATTTAATAATTCTTCTTTCTGATTAACTTGTGAAAAGGACGTTGCGTCGGTTGATGGAGTAAGTTTGAGTCTTCTGCTGATTTCGATTAAAAATTGTAGTTATTTAGCACTTTCTTTAGTAATATAATATATTTTGACTTATTCTATTTTGTTTCCTTATTTGTACTTTTAACTCGAAAATCGAATGGTAGCATTCAGACAACACTGAGATCTAGTGTCGCGTCTCATTCTCGCGGTGAATCCGCACCCCGCGTCTCCCTCTCACCATGAACCCGCACCCGCACCTCCCTCTCACCATGGACCCGCACCTCCCTCTCTCCATGAACCCGCACCTCCCTCTCTCCATGAACCCGGACCCGCCCCCCCCTCTCACCATAAACCTGCACCCACGTCTCCCTCTCTCCATGAACCCGAACTCGCACCCGCGCCTCCCTCTCTCCATGAACCCGGACCACGCGCCTCCCTCTCTCCATGAACCCCGCACCCGGCCCCCCTCTCTCCATGAACCCGCACCCGCGCCTCCCTCTCTCCATGAACCGCACCCACCAGCGCCTCCTTCTCCTCATGAACCCGCAGTCGCATCCGCATCCCCGAGCAGTGACCCTGACCTCGCGCATTCAATTAGGTTCATGATAAAGCAGGTTAATGATAAAGTCGCTACCGATGCCACCATATCAACACTGAAAGGTACTGTGGGGGAAATGGGGCACGCGCTCTCCGGTTGCACCGATGATATAGTTCACATGAAGACTACTTATCGAGTCTCTCACTGCGACCGTGACTCAATTAGAGAATAAATGTGAGGATCTGGAGTCGAGGTCACGGCGCAATAACGTTAGGATAGTCGGAGTTCCAGAGGGCCCTGACACCTGTACGACCTTGTTAAAAGAGGCGTATGGTCTGGAGAAGGAGCCGGTTCTGGACTGGTCCCACGGACCCTTCAGCCGAAGCCGGGCGAAGCCTGGTGAACGACCACAAGCTATTGTGTGCAGATTCCATTATCACAGTGACCGTGTTGATATTTTACGCCGTGAGAAGCTCCAGTGGATTAAAGTGAGGGATCTGATCATCTCAGTTTTCCCTGACTACACAGTCCAGACAGCCCGGGTCCGGGCCGCTTTAACGAGTTCGGTATCAACTTCGTGATATTGAGGGAGCTCGCTATAGAATACTTCATCCAGCTCGACCGCAGTACATATAACGGTGTCCAGAAAGACTTTATTTCAGCGGAGGAAGCAGGAGACTACGTTAAACTCTTAATACCGGGGTGAACAACATCACCCTGAACAGTGTAGCACTCTTTATTTATTTATTTATTTATTTATTTATTTATTTATTTATTTATTTATTTATTTATCTATTATTATTATTATTATTATTATTATTATTATTATTATTATTATTATTATTATTATTATTATTATTATTATTATTAATATTAATTAATTAAATAATATTCTTTATTCTTATTTGCACTCGGCCTTCCAGCTCTAGAGAATTTGAATTCTTATTGAGGATATTGTGCATTACTTCGTCTAAAATTTGTGGACTCATTCCTCTTATATTCACTTCTGTAATAATGTTCTCTGTTTTGACTGGGTTAGAGTTTATTTATTTTTTTTATTATCAATTTATCTATTTTTATTTTTTATTTTTAATTGTTATTTATTTATTTGTTTATTTTTTTATGTGCTACACTGTGTAAGATTATTATTTGATTCTATTTGTCAAAGTGTGCAGATTACTTATTAGATTTGAAGTCAGTAGGGGACTTTTCTCTTACTGGAATTTTTTTCTTTTTCGTTTAGGTTTAGTTTACTCTTTGTCCACTTTGTGGACAACTCTAGGTGGGAAACACCGCTGTCTCCCTTGTTTTATGGAGACTTTGGGTGTGTGGCGGGGTGGGGGTGGAGGGTGTAAGGTCCCACTTCGGCTCTCATTGGCTATTTACATTCTTATGGTTTACTTTATTTAAATGGTTAGTAGTAACATGGATCCCAGCATAGCTGGGACAGGCACGCCTTTAAGATTCATTAGCTGGAATGTCAGAGGTATGGGTAATCCTGTTAAGAGATCTAAGGTTTTTACACATTTGAAAAATTAAAATCCAATATAGTATTTTTACAGGAGACACACATACGTATTAAAGATCATCATAGGTTACACTGCCCTTGGGTGAGTCAAGTCTTCCACTCGAATTATAATTTGAAAGCAAGAGGGGTCGCTATATTAATTGACAAAAGGTTACAGTTTTCATCCACAAATGTTACTGCTGATGTGAACTGTAGATATATTATAGTTGCTGGTACTTTAATGCAAAGACAGGTATTGTTGGTTAATGTATATGCTCCAAACTTTGATGATGTAGAATTTGCTAATAGATTGTTGAGCAATCTCCCTTTCTTAAATACTCACCTGCTGATTTTCGGTGGAGATTTAAATTGTGTAATTGACCCAAACTTGGATTGGTCTAATCCCCGTACTCTGAATCAATCTGCAATGTTCAAAACATTTTCCGATTTTATTTGTCAGAACGGTCTCGTTGATCCCTGGAGATCCCGTAACCCTTCTCTTAAAAAGTTTTCTTTCTTCTCCCAGGTGCATCATTCTTATTCGAGGATTGATTCTTTTTTTATAGACAGCACTCTAGATTCTTGCGTAGCTTCTTCTGACTATTTGGGTATTGTAATTTCTGACCATGTGCCTCTACAATTAGATATTCATATTTCTATTTATAAACGTAACTGACCGCCTTGGAGATTTAATTCTCTTCTTTTAGCAGACAGTGAATTCTGCAAGTTCATTTCTATTTCTATTGATGACTTTCTTTTCTTCAATCAGAATGACTCCACCTCTTATTCACTGTTATGGGAGACACTTAAATCCTATATCAGAGGGCAGATTATTTCTTATTCTGCTCGCTGTATTAAAAAACGCACTGCTAGGGTTAATGAACTAGCATCTGCAATCAGTAGTCTCGATCAAAGATGTGCACTGAACCCCTCCCCAGAACTTCTTAAACAGCGCCTTGACTTACAGGCAGAATTTAATCTTATTTCGACTAAAGAAGCGGAACGCTTATTGTTACGTACTCGTGGTTCATATTATGAACATGGCGACAAGCCGAGTTGTTTACTGGCACATCAGCTACGGCGACAGGCCACTTCCCGTCTCATACCTAGTATTAAAAACACTTATAATATTGTCACTACAAATCCCATGGAAATTAATGCTACTTTTAAATCTTTTTACTCTTCGCTTTATAAGTTCGAATCTCCAACAGATAATACTAAAGTGAACGCATTTCTTCAAAACCTCTGTAACCCTGTTATAGATACGAATACTGTTATGCAATTGGATTCCCCAATTTCTCTTGAAGAAATTTTTATTTCAGTTAAATCTATGCAATCTAACAAAGCTCCTGGCCCAGATGGGTTTCCATTGAATTTTTTAAAACGTTCATTGGAAAATTAGCTCCATTGCTCTTGGCTATGTTCAACGAATCTTTGGAATGTGGGTCTTTGCCTCCAACCCTGACACAAGCCACGATAGCTCTGCTCCTAAAGGAGGGTAAGGATCTATCCTCCTGTGGTTCGTATAGACTGCTATCACTGCTGAATGCAGATGTAAAGGTGCTGGCAAAAGTAATGGCATCTCGGTTAGAGAATGTACTTCCTTATATTATATCTGAAGATCAGAACGGTTTTATAAAGGGACGTCAATTGTTTTTCAATACCTGTACACTCTATAATATAATTTATTCAAAGCATTTCACCAGCTGTTCACCCTGAGATTGTGATTTCATTAGATGTTGAAAAAGCATTTGACAGGGTCGAATGGGAGTGTTTGTTTGCAGTCCTGAGGAAGTTTGGATTTGGGGACAAGTTTATTTCTTGGATTAGCCTCCTTTACTCAACCTCTAAAGCTAGGGTTCAGACTAACTATACTTATTCGGATTATTTTGCGCTCGGACAAGTGTGTCCTTTATCCCCTCTGCTTTTTGCTGATGCCATCGAGTCGCTCTCTATTGCACTAAAATCTTCCTCCTTGTTTAAAGGAATAGTTTGATACGGTGTAGAATACAAATTGTCGCTATATGCTGATGATTTGTTATTGTATGTAACTGATCCTATCGCCTCTATGCCTTCTGTCTTGGATGTTCTGGAGTCTTTTGCTGTTGTCTCTGGTTATAAACTAAATTTAGATAAAAGCGACTGTTTTCCTGCCAATACTCCAGCTTTGTCTCTCCAACAGTCAGATCTACCGTTTCGATTTAGTCAGTCAGGTTTTAAATACCTAGGTATCAATGTGACACGTTCTCTATCTAATCTTCTATCAGCTAACTTTACTCCCCTTATCTCAAAGGTTAAATCTAACATTCAGAGTTGGGGTAACTTACCCCTTTCCCTAATTGGCAAGATCAACACCGTCAAAATGAATATTTTACCGAAGTTTCTTTTCTTGTTCCAACAAGTGCCTCTTTCTCTCCCAAAACCATTCTTTGTTTCATTGGATAAGATAATTAGTACATTTATTTGGGGAGGGAAGCCACCAAGGGTTAGTAAATCTTTATTGCAGAAATGTAAACTTAGTGGAGGACTTGCATTACCCAATTTTCAATTCTATTACTGGGCTGCACACATCCATAAACTTTGTTACTGGGTTCAATCTCCTGGATCTTCTTGGTTTAAATTGGAATTATCTTCTTGTAGTGAATCCTCTTTACCTGCTCTGCTTTACTCCCCTTTACCTACAAAACTTTCCCTATATACTGATAACCCTGTTGTCCTTAACACACTTAAGACTTGGTATCAATTTAGATGGCATTTTAAATTTGTAGGTGCATCCTCTTTGTGTCCTTTAGTCAACAATCATCTATTTCCCCCATCGTGTTTGGATTCCTCATTTTCAGTGTGGTATGACAAGGGTATTAAACAAGTTAGAAATTTGTATTCTGATGGTGTGTTTGATAGCTCTGCCAATTTGGCATCCACTTACGATCTTCCCTTGACGCATTTCTTTCGATACTTTCAAATACGGAACTTTGTTTCTAGATGTTTTCCTGATTTCCCTTCTGCTGCTCCTGAACAGGCTTGGGAAGACCTGTTTTCAAATAACCCGCATCAGAGAGGAATGATTTCTAAGATTTATGATTTTATTCTGAGGTTAGGTGGGTCGAGTAACAAAATTAGGAATGCATGGGAAACGGAATTAGGAGTACAAATAAGTGAGGAGTGTTGGGAACATGCTATAGGGAGGGTACAGACTACCACTTCTTGTGCTCATCTTGGACTTATACAGTTAAAATTTTTAAATAGAGTCCATGTGTCCAAGTCGAGATTGTCGGTGATGTATCAGAATGTAGAGGACAAGTGTGATAAATGCCATGGCTCTCCCTGTCATTTTGGCCATAGTTTTTGGTCTGGCTTTTTTTCCATCATGTCCACTATTCTCAGGGCAGATTTAAAGCCTTGTCCATTGATTGCTGTATTTGGGATTCCTGAAGCTTCAAGTCCTTTGAGCTTGATACAAAAGGATGTTATTGCTTTCACATCCCTTATAGCAAGACATTCCCTACTGTTACATTGGAAGTCTGCTAAATACCCATCTATCTCCCAGTGGATAAAGGACAGTTTTTCTGAAACTCGAAAATAAGATACGATGAATGGTTGTACAGATACGTGTTTTCATAAATGGCATCCCTGTATTGCATACTTTATGGAGTTACAGACACGACCCACTTAAAGGTTGGTGCCTGTTGTTGAATTTTATAATATCTTTATAACCAGCGACAGTTAATGAGTAGCCATGATGAGCCGGAGGGGTGGGTTGTGGGTTCAATTTTGTTTTCCTTTGTATAAAAATAAAAAAACCTGTGAATATTTACTGCTGTTGCTCAATTTGTTTTTATTTTTGGGAAAGGGTGGGGAGGACAGACAGAAAAGGCAATTTAGATAGGCTTAGCAGAAATGTTCAACAGAAATGTTGAGCAGAAAGGTTATTAGAAATGTTAGCAGAAATGGTTCATCAGAAGTTCAGCAAAAATATTCAATAAAAATGAAACATATAAAAAAAGAAATGTTCAGTAGAAATGTAGAACTGTTCTGTAGAAATATAGAACTGTTCTGTAGAAATGTAGAAATGTTCTGTGGAAATGTAGAAATGTTCTGTAGAAATACAGAACTGTTCTGTAGAAATATAGAACTGTTCTGTAGAAATGTAGAAATGTTCTGTAGAAATGTTCAGCAGAAATTTTCAATAAAAATTAAACTTTAAAAAAAATTGTGCAACAGTTTAACTTGTGACCTGCTGATAGAGAAGTACTCTCATTTAGACAATACCACATTCACATTCATTTAAATAAACTTACATCAGCACATACTGATGAAGTGTGGACAGTGAAAGAGATTCCTGACATGTAAATTGATCATTGAAGATTTTTACAGGAGGCTCGATCATACTGACATTTTCATGAACTGCTCAGAACCCCACACAATTAGCTGCTTTTCCTGTCCTTGATACACCGTCCACAATCTGACCCTGTATTAAAACTGTACTCACTGTACAGCTCGATTCAACCTACTCAATCCACCTTGGAGTGATTCTTGATGATAGCTTGACCTTTACAGACCATATTTCAACAACTGCGGTTCCTGTAGGTTCATCCTGTACAACATCAAGGAAATCAGACCCTCTCACACCGATCAGGATACACAGCTACTAGTTGATCTTGTCATCTCAAAACTGAACTATTGCAATGACCAAACTCGATGCACTATTCTCGGGCCTCCCTGCCAGCTCCATCAAACCCCTTCAGATGATTCAGAATGCTGCAGCACGCCTTGTCTTCAAACAGCCCAAAAGACCCCATGTCACACCCCTCTTCATCTCCCTCCACTGGTTTCCTGTAACCGCCTGTATCAAATTCAAGGCCTTGATGCTCATGTACAAGACCTTGTCTGGAACAGCACCCTCCTACCTCAACCCTCTCCTGAAGGCTTACGTTCCTTCACGCAATCTGCGATCAATTGATGACCGATGCTTAGTAATGCCTACTCAGTGTGGCTCAAGGTCCCTTTCCAGAACCTTCACACTATCTGTGCCTCAGTGGTGGAATGAATTTCCAACTTCAATCCAGACCACAGAATCTGTCACCATCTTCAAGAAACAGCTAAAGACCCACCTCTTCCATGAACATGTAACCAACCCCTATAACAAATAATAATTATAATAATATAATTTAAGAAAAATCACTCTAGCAATTACACCTCTACTCTGTGCACTTTGTTTCTTCTGGAACTCAATTAATGGATTTTGTAGGGTAGCATTACTTGTATTGTTCTCTGCTTGGTATATTGCTTTGCTTGTATTTTCTCATTTGTAATTTTGATAAAAGCATCTGATAAACGAATAAATGTAAAACCTCAGTATGAAATCAGTCAGAACTGCTAAAATATTCTGAGAGAAATATTTTTGATTCAATTCTTAGAAAAAAAGTAATTTATTAAGATTATTAATTCCTCAGAGTGCTCAAATTCAGGATTAATTTTTAATTAATTCAGGATTTTTATAACATGCAAATATAAATGCAGATTCAGCTTTAGAGGAGTCATGTGGAAATTTATTTTTAAAAATACATGATTAAATGTACTATTTACTGTTTTAGAACGTGAAGCAAAAAGAGCAAGAAGAACTTAAAGATATGTATTTTTTGTAATATTTTAAATTCTTGTTTAGTCTTGACAAACCATGCAATGAATTAATTAAAAACAATACTCCAGTCAGTCTAGATCAATAGATTCAATAGTAGTCCACTGTGTTTTGTTAGAAATTTAGTTTTCAGTTTGTGTCGGTAGACATCAATAATCAAAATGTTCTTATACGTGTTTTAATGTAATATATAATATTGGCAGTGCACCTTAAGTATATTATTTAAATAGTTGATACAAATGTTTGAAATCAACTCACTGTATATTGTTTGTTGACTCTGAAACTGCTCTGAAAGAACAGATTAAGGGGTGGGGGTCATTTTGGGGTTTTTATGAAGGCACTGACAGGGGCCTCTGACAAAGTATTGCTAAGGGCCCCAGAAGTCTAGCACCAGCACTGCACTAGAGAGAACTCTTACTCACTGTGTTGAACTTCTTCTGTTGTACGCCCCATTTCCTGTCATGATCATGCACACCTGTTTGGTATTGTATTATTAGTCACCTTATTTTACTTCTGGGTTTGTAGCTTTTTGTGTTGTTGGAGCATTATACTTAGACTTGCATGTGTGGCAATATTTTGGTTAATGTTTTCTCTGAATGGTTTGTTTTACTTGCTTAGCCTAGCATTAGCCCAGCCCTTTGTTCTCCGGGGTTTTAGTTTATCTCTTGGTTGTTTTTGACCCTTTTAAAGAATTTCTGCACTTTGTATCCTGGACTCCTGTTATGACAAAGTTAAATTACATTTAACACATAATCGTCTCCACAGACCCTGATACCATGCTTCACTACCAAGTTTGAAACACACATGTGTTGTAAACATATTGTTTACTCATATTGGGTAAAACAAACACAAATTATTATTAAAAAAACTACAGAAAAATTATTCAGACTACAAATAATAACTCAATGTTTAGACAAAATGAAAATAGTTCAGAAATACTGTCAGCTTATCAATTATAACAGAATAGTTTATTCTGCAAATATGTTTATTTTATGAATAGAAAGCTAGGTGACAAACCACCTGTGCAGCCGGAAAAATGCAGACAAAGTGCATCACATGCACGAGACCACAGCTGCTGAATCTTTATACAGTTGTAGCTGTGTGAAGAATAGGACTGATTATTATTACTGCTGATTGATGAACACAACAGAAGTGGAAAATGGACATGTTTTCTGTGTCTGAACTGAAACGAGTAAATGCTGAACCCAATATTATAGAGAGACAATAAAATGGACAAGCATAGGGAAATTGATGAAGATGTAGAAGATGATTTACTGCCTCTGTTCCACATCTGCTTATGAAAACATGAAAACATACTGGAATAAATGTTTGTTTTTTTTAATAACTGAAGCATGAACTTAATCTCTTATTAATTGTACATTTAAACTTTAATTTTCTTATTGATTTGCCGAGCCATGTTGTAGTTGTTGTAGACATGTTTTAGACTCTTCTAGTGATTGAATGTCTGAGTGTCTCCTGTGCTGGTGATCATTTAATCCACAGATTCCCAACCCTGGTCCTGAAATACTCTCATGTTTTAGTATTTCCCCTTCTCCCAACACACCTGATTTAACTAATCAGCTAATTAACAGCCCTTCCTGAGTTAAATCAGGTGTGTTACAGGGGGGTGTAGGGCAGGGGGTTCTCCAGGACCAGGGTTGGAAACTTGTGATTCATTGAGTGAACTCTCATTCTAAAACTTACTTAAATTAATAAATACAATTGAAAAAGACAAATTATGATGTGGTTTATTTATGCACAAACTATTGATGTTAAGAGAAAAGAAAGTTTATCATAGTATAACATTCACTGTATAAAGTGTAGAAATAGATCTTACCCTCGACAGTGACGTGAACAGTGATGTCATCATACCAGGATTTGTCCTCAATGAGACATTTATATTTTCCTTCATCAGAGACTTGGAGAGCTGAGAGTTTGAGTGAAGCGTTGCCTTTCTGTAGCTCCTCTTTAAACAGTGATGTTCTTCCTCTGTAAGACTGAGCCTGCTTTTCATTTCTGTCTTCATGATCCTTATAGAGATGCACTAATGAAGCCACAGCCTCTAGTCTAATCCACTCCACTGTCATGTCCACAGCACTGGTGTTGGGTTTGATAAAACAGGGCAGAACCAGATCTTCACCAGCTACAGCAACAAGAGGAGCATCTGGACCAACCACCGTTAATCCCTCTGGGTTTTTTCAAAAACAAACAAATACTGTATATCATTACCAATATAATATGTGTGTATGTATGTGTATCTATGTGTATGTGTGGACCATGATTTCCAAATGAAATACAAAATCTTTCATCTTCCCCATGATTGTGGTTGTGTGTACTGAACCAGACTGGAAGATTCAGAAGAATCAGGAAACCTTTGCAGGTGTTTTGAGTTAATTATCCGAATAGAGCTTTCTCAGGTTGAAATTTCTGTATTATAAATTCTTTATTCTAATAATTTGAGATACAGGACTTTTGATTTCACCCTGTCCAGGATGTACTTTGCCTTGTGCACGATGCTCCCTGGGATAGGCTCCTGGTTCCCCGTAACCCTGAAAAGGAGTAAGTGGTAGAAGATGGATGGATGGACTTTTGATTGCCATGAACTGTAATCCCAAACCATCAAGATTAAAACAAACAAAAAAAAAGGCTTGAAATATTTCACTTTATGTGAAAATAAATTTTAAAGTTCCAATTTTTTAAATAATCATGGAAAAACATAAACTGTTCCACGATATTCCAATATTTTGAGATGTACCTGTGTGTATTGTGTAGAGG
Organism: Ameiurus melas; assembly: GCA_012411365.1. Taxonomy (NCBI): domain Eukaryota; kingdom Metazoa; phylum Chordata; class Actinopteri; order Siluriformes; family Ictaluridae; genus Ameiurus; species Ameiurus melas. Next base: position 13,793,822 of record CM022756.1, read on the forward strand.
TATGTATGTATATATATATATATATATATATAATATACACACACACACACTAGGGATGCAAAGAATGTTCGGCAACCGAAATTAGTGAAAAGGCCGAATAAATCTGAATGAACAACTGAACAATGATGTGTTTGATGACGCTACCAAACAGCCTATCAACCAGAGTGAGACGTGCGAATATCACGACCTCGATGAGGGGGTGCCTGCATACACGGCAGCTGTTTTCGTGCGTGTGTTTATGTTTTGTTTATGTTCCGGAGTATTCTGTCACGTCGCAAGACATAAGGAAATAGAGTATGGAAGCAGGTAAAGATGTATTTATTTAAGGGCAGGTAGACAAATCCAAATCGTAATACCAAAAACTTAGTCAAGACAGGCAAAGGGACTAAATGAACTAATCTATAGTTTAAACTAACTCAATCTATCAAGGAGCATAACATTAACCACGTATCTAACTATACTATTTCTACTCTAATACTCCATGAGGTGTACAGGGACGCGAGCGGTATATATCCCCAATATCATCAGCCGTATAGAACCGAATAGAACTATTTTCTGCACTCTTATCAATGCACTTTTTAAAGCAATTGTTGTGTGTTCCATTATATATATGTTCATTAGATTTAATGAGGGAAATAAGTATTTGACCCCCTCTCAATCAGAAAGATTTCTGGCTCCCAGGTGTCTTTTATACAGGTAACGAGCTGAGATTAGGTTCACACTCTTAAAGGGAGTGCTCCAAATCTCAGCTTGTTACCTGTATAAAAGAAATCTGTCCACAGAAGCAATCAATCAATCAGATTCCAAACTCTCCACCATGGCCAAGACCAAAGAGCTCTCCAAGGATGTCAGGGACAAGATTGTAGACCTACACAAGTCTGGAATGGGCTACAAGACCATTGCCAAGCAGCATGTAGTGGGGTGTGTTGTGGTTAAAACGCCATCCTTTTTAACTACATGGCCAATGGGCTCTCTTCCTACCATAGTATATAAGTGGTTGTTTATGCCTCCTAGAATGCGTCATGGTCGAAGACCCCACCCCTTTTGTTGCTATGGAGTACAGAGGTATGTGTTTTTAGCTTTGTTGCTTAGCTGTGTGATGCTAGCGTTGTCCATTTACCATGCGATTTACTTGTTTAGTTTGACATTGGGCTACCATTGGAATACTGTGTGTGGGTGTGATGTGCTGCTTACTCTCGGTGCAGTCTACCATCAAGGCTCCCAACTGTAACCTGGCAATTTAACGTAGCTCAACAGCACCAGCTGTTGCCATCACAACTAAAGAATCTCTCATGATTTTCATATGTGCTATCATGAGTATCATGTCATTGGATCACAGGTATAGCACCTCCCCCTCACTCGTGGAGCCACGTTGGCTGCTTTGTTTCGTTTTTATTGTTTTATGTTTTGATTTTGTTTTGTGTTGGCTACTGTCACTAAGATCAGTTTTCTTTAATTCAACTGGTGTAACAGTATCAATTATGCTGATACTGCTGTGTATTTTTTTCATAAATGGCATCCCTCTATTGCATACTTTATGGAGTTACAGACACTACCCACTTAAAGGTTGGTGCCTGTTGTTGAATTTTATAATATCTTTATAACCAGCGACAGTTAATGAGTAGCCATGATGAGCCGGAGGGGTGGGTTGTGGGTTCAATTTTGTTTTCCTTTATATAAAAAGAAAAAAACCTGTGAATATTTACTGCTGTTGCTCAATTTGTTTTTATTTTTGGGAAATGGTGGGGAGGACAGAGCATAAAAGGCGATTTAGATAGGCTTAGCAGAAATGTTCAATAAAAATGAAACTTTAAAAAAAAAAAAAAAAAGATACTGCTGTGTGGTAGTAGTGGTTTTGGTCAGTCTTAGTAAACTTGCTATCTGTAATCAGTTTGAGTGAGGGGTTATCTGTGTTTTTAGTGACAGTAAGTTTGTCTTTGTGTTTTATTCTTTTGTTTGTCTGCTTTGAGCATATTGTAATTGATCTCTTTTTTTGGTTTTTGTCTTTTCCTTGTAGGAGCTGAGTGCTTCCTGAGGCTCGGGGGAGTTCCTTGCTGCTTAGGCTTTACTAAATTAAGGGTTGTTCTTATTGCTGTTTATTTGCAGTGAATTTTGTGGGTATTATTCTGATTAGTGGGGTGCTTTTCCCTTTTGTAAAGCTGGTGCTGTCGTACTAGTCTGCCGTTCATACAGGAAGCCTCAGTCCTCCTATGATTATTGTTAATTTCCTCTTGTGACAGTTCTATTTAACCGTTGCTTGATTGTGTTGGCTGCTCCTTTTTTTTTTTTTTTTTGTTAATTCTTGGCCAGTTTTTTTAACTTTAAAATAAAATGTATTTTTATATGAAAACCCATGCCTCTTGCCTGTTCTAAGTGGAATGTACTTGCTTGTCTTTATTTGGGTTATTTCCCTGTTTTCTCGGGGTGGCGTACATTGCTACACATGGTGTAGTTGACAGGATCACTATAGTATATAAACAAAATGAGCCACATTGCTACATGTGGTGTATTTGGTACAAAATGAATGAGCCACATTGCTATAATTATCCTGTTGAAAGGTCCACTTTCAGTTCAACTTTTTGACAGATGGCATCACATTATCTTCAAGCACTCTTTGATATTATGCAGAATTCATAATTGAATCAATGGATGCAAACTTTCCAGTCCCTGAGGAAGTGAAGCAACACCAAACCATAACATTTCCACCACCATACTTCATATTTGGTATGAGGTGCTGTGTTTGTCATCTCAACCCGGCCAGTTTCCCAAGAAGCAACACTCCCATCCACGCAGGCACTCACCATCCCTGGAGTTCTAATCATTCACACCTGTCACCAATCACACACACTCTCTCTCTACTAGTGTATATAGAGTCATTCGCAAAGAGATCATTGTGACGTATACGTTCAGTTGACTTGTTCTCTGTGTTTCCAAGCCTTTATCATTCGTTTGTTGTTTTAGTTATTTCGACCTCTTTTCCCGTTTACGACTACGCTTTCTGCCTGCCCCCTTTGTTCAACCGATCGCCTGACCTTTGCTTGTTCTACGACTACGTCTTTAGAACAGCCCTTAAACCACGTACTACACCTGCCACCCACTTCTGCTTCTGTGCCACCCACGGTACGTGACACTTTGGTCTTTACCAAGCATGTCGGGAGAACATTATTCCAAAAGGCCTGTTCTTTGCCTATATATTGGCAAAGTCTTGCAAAGGCTTTTTTCCTGATATGCCTCCCATGCAGGTCAAATTGGGCAATCTCTCTGATTGTAGAAGCATTCATGTTTACACCAACAATTGCAAGAGTTACTAGCAGATAAACTGTTTTTGGGAAATTTTGGGGTTCTTGGAGAGTTCTTTTTGCATTAGATGGTCTGCTCTTGGGCTGAACACCAGTTACTAGATATGAGAGGGGTATAAATAAGACAGGTTCCACCTGCACTCCATAAGCAGGTTCTAATCACTGACATCTAATCTTGATTCTAATTTGTGTGTGATAAATGTAAATGTAACTTAGTTTTTCCATGTGACTGATCTGCTTTTTATTTTTTGTTAATTTCAATTATGAAAATTAAAACAAAATGACAATTTTGTCATTTGATAGCGTGTATTACCTTTATTGATGGGCACTGTTTCAAAGGGGATCAAATGTTTCCTTGTCCAATTACATGGGGTGTACTTATTTATACGTGGTGTGATTCATGAAAAATAATCAGAGGGGGATGTTTTTGAAGTGTTTTTATTCATGAAAATCAATCATTAACGGAAGTGGGCCTTTATCGACTACTATTTCTTGCAGCTGTTAAAGGATCTGGGCTCAGACCTGGATGATTAACAGTCCAGCTAATGCCCTGGTTAAATTAATAAATTTGATGTAATAAATTTAAATAAATGTATAAAACAGAATGTCACACAAATATAATTCTCTTCTACTTTCATTGAGACTTTTATTCAAGCAATGTATTGCAAACAGAAACAAGTATACTGCAAATAAATTTCATGTCGGAACGGGATTTGAGCGAATTTAGCTTTACCAGTAAGCGCGAGAGATACGAGTGGAGCACATGTGCATAGAACGGAATATTGACTGGATTGTCACACCACACTACTTTGCTCACATACTCTGTTGCAGTGTATTACTTAGCTATATTCTAAAAATATCCTTATTTTATGTATTTTATATGGTGTATTAGCGAAGTAGTATTAATCACTATGGGGGGGGATGCATTTTGATGAAAATAATTCAACAGTGCCACAGAGGCATATAGAGTGCATCCGGAAAGTATTCACAGCGCTTCACTTTTCCCACATTTTGTTATGTTACAGCCTTATTCCAAAATTTCCTCAAAATTCTACAAACAATACCCCATAATGACAACAGGAAAGAACTTTGTTTGAAAGCTTTTCAAATTTATTAAAAATAAAAAATAAAAAAGCACATTTACATAACTATTCACAGCCTTTGCTCAATACTTTGTTGAAGCACCTTTGGTACCAATTACAGCCTCAAGTCTTTTTGAGAATGATGCTATAAGCTTGTCACACCTATTTTTGGGCAGTTTCTCCCATTCTTCTTTGCAAGACCTCCCATTCTTCTTTGCAAGACCTCATCAGGTTGGATGGGGAGCATCGGTGCACAGCCATTTTCAGATCTCTCCAGAGATGTTCAATCGGGTTCAAGTCTGAGCTCTGGCTGAGCCGCTCGAAGATATTCACAGAGTTGTCCTGTAGCCACTCCTTTGTTATCTTGGCTGTGTAGGTCTTTGTCGTTGCCCTTTATGGCAATGGTATTCCCTAATGGCAGTGGCCTCTTTCAGCAGGATAATGTGCCTTGCCACACTGCAAAAATTGTTCAGGAATGCTTTGATAAACATGACAAGGAGTTCAAGATGTTTTTTGACTTGGCCTCTAATTTCCCCAGATCTCAATCCGATCGAGCATCTGTGGGATGTGGTGGGCAAACAAGGTTGATCCCTGGAAGCCCCACCTCACAACTTGCAGGACTTAAAGCGTCTGCTGCTAATGTCTTGGTGCCAGATACCACAGCACACCTTCAGAGATTTTGTGTAGTCCATGACCGACAGGCCAGAGCTGTTTTGGTGGCACAAGGGGGACATACACAATATTTTTATTGAACATGTTAACTGCTGCTTTATACAAAAGATCAGATTGTCCTCATTTCTATTCTGTTGAAGCACGTGTTCAGATGACATTCTGATGGATTGGATCTAAAATAGATCATAAGGTTTTGCACAGTGTAATGAACATTTTGTATTGTATATTGCATGAATTTTGGAACTATATGAGTACAAGTTAAACTTTTCTATGAGTGAATGTTTTCACTGAGTGAATGAGTTCAAATTCAGATTTCGATGGAGTAAGACGCAAAGTGGGATGCTCCTGCTGATTTCGATTAAAATTGTAATTAATTAGCGCTTTTTGGTTCATATAATATATATTTACTTATTCTACTTTGTTTCATTGTTTGCTCTTTTATCTTGGTGGCTTGTTAAAATGTCTGGAAAGAACACGAAAACCCGTGGTAGCATTCAGACAAAAGAGGCCTAGAGAGTGTGCCGCGAGCAAGCCCCCTTCTCCTCATGAATCCGCATCCGCGTTGCTGAGTGGTGACCCTGACTTCGCCGCACTCAAGCTCGAGTTGCTGGCTTCACTGAGAAAGGACATTGCCGATATTTTTAAAAAGTAGTTCCAGGAGATGTTCAGGGATGCACTGTCTACTATCCAGCTTCACTTGCTGGTTGTGAAAACACAGTAGGCTAGTGATAAAGGTGCCACTGATGCTAATGGGGCATGCTCTCTCCGGTTGCACCGATGACATAGCTCACATGAAAACTACTATCGAGTCTCTCACTGCGACCGTGAGATTCCACTATCACAGTGACTGTGTTGATATTTTACGCTGTGCGAGAGAGTTCCAGCAGATTAAAGTGAGGGATTTTACCATCTCAGTTTTCCCTGACTACACAGTCCAGACAGCCCGGGCCCGGGCCGCGTTTAACGAGGTTCGGCGTCAACTTCGTGGTATTGAGGGAGCTCGCTATGGAATACTTCACCCAGTTTAGCTTCGCATTACATATAATGGTGTCCAGAAGGACTTTATTTCAGCGAGGAAGCAGGAGACTACGTTAAACTCTTGATATCGTGGTGAACTGCATCACCTATGTAGTGGAGTTTTTGGGGTTTTTTCTTCACTTTTTTCTTCTTCTATTTTTGTACTCGGCCTTCCAGCTCTATAGAATTTGAATTCTTATTGAAGATATCGTCGTTGCATTACTTCATCTAGATTTTGTGGACTCACTCCTCTTAAATCTACTTATGTATTAATGTGCTTCTCTGTTTTGATGCTCTCACTGGGTTAGAATTTATTTAATTTTATTAGTGTTATTTCCTCATTTTTATGTGCTACACTGTGTTATATTATGAGTTATAAGTCTTTAAATGGTAAGGACATTATATTTGTTAATGTGTGCAGACTATTTATTAGATTTGAAGTCAGTAGGGGACTTTTCAACTGTCAGGAAATCTTAGATTTTTACACATTTGAAACATTTAAACTCCAATATAGTATTTTTATAGGAGACGCACCTACATATTAAAGATCATAAAAGTTTACACTGCCCTTGGGTGAGTCAAGTCTTTCACTCGAACTTTAATTTGAAAGCAAAAGGGGTCGCTATTTTAATTGACAAGAGGTTACAGTTTTTGTCCCCTAATGTTATCGCTGATGTGAACGGTAGATATATTATAGTTGCTGGTACTGTAATGCAAAGACAAGTGTTGTTGATAAATGTATAAGCTCCAAACTTTGATGATGTAGAATTTGCTAATAAAACTGTTCAGCAATCTCCCTTTCTTAAATACTCACCTGTTGATTTTCGGTGGAGATTTAAATTGTGTAATTGACCCAAACTTGGATCGGTCTAATCCCTGTACTCTGAATTAATCTGCAATGTCCAAAACATTTTCCGATTTTATGTGTCAGAACGGTCTCGTTGATCCCTGGAGATCCCGTAACCCCTCTCTTAAAAAGTTTTCTTTCTTCTCCCTGGTGCATCATTCCTATTCGAGGATTGATTATTTTTTATAGACAGTACTCTTGATTCTTGTGTAGTTTCTTGTGACTATTTGGGTATTGTAATTTCTGACCATGTGCCTCTACAATTAGATATTCATATTTCTATTTATAAACGTAGCCGACCGCCTTGGAGATTTAATTCTCTTCTTTTATCAGACAGTGAATTATGTGACTTCATTTCTATTTCTATTGATGACTTTCTTTTCTTCAATCAGAATGACTCTTATTCATTGTTATGGGAGACAATTAAATCTTATATTAGATGGCAGATTATTTCTTATTCTGCTCGCTGTAATAAAAAACGCAATGCTAGGGTTAATGAACTTACATCTGCAATCAGTAGTCTCGATCAAAGATTGAACTCCTCCCCAGAACTTCTTAAACAGCCTCTTGACTTATAGGCAGAATTTAATCTTATTTCGACTAAAGAGGTGGAACGCTTATTGTTTCGTACTCGTGGTTCATATTATGAACATGGCGACAAGCCGAGTCATTTACTGGCGACAGGCCACTTCCCGTCTCATACCTAGTATTAAAAACACTTTTAATATTGTCACTACAGATCCCATGGAAATTAATGCTACTTTTAAATTGTTTTACTCTTTGCTTTATAAGTCAGAATTTCCAATAGATAATACCTTTGTAACCTTGTTATTGATTCGAATACTGCTATGCAATTGTACTCCCCACTCTCTCTTGAAGAAATTTTAATTTCAGTTAAAACTATGCAATCTAAAAAAGCTTGTGGCCCGGATGGGTATGACAAGGGTATTAAACAAGTTAGAAATCTGTATTCCGATGGTGTGTTTGATAGCTTTGCCAATTTGGCATACACTTAGGATCTCTCTTTGACGCATTTTTTCCCCGGTATTTTCAAATACCGAATTTCGTTTCAAGATTTTTTCCTGATTTCTCCTCTGCACCTCCTGAACAGGCTTGGGAAAGCTTGTTTTCAAACAATCCGCATCAGAGAGGAATAATTTCTAGGATTTATGATTTTATTCTGATGCTAGGTACTGAGTCGAGTAACAAAATCAGGAATGCGTGGGAAACTAAGTTAGGAGTACAGATAAGTGAGGAGTGTTGGGAACATGCTATAGGTACAGACTACCACTTCTTGTGTTCGTCATGGACTTATACAGTTCAAAGTTTTAAACAGAGTCCATCTGTCCAAGTCGAGACTGTGTGATGTATCCGGACGTAGAGGACAAATGTGGTAAATGCCACGGCTCTCCTTGTCATCTTGGCCATATGTTTTTTTTCTTTCGTCATCTCCATGGTTTTTGGTCTGTTTTTTTTTTTTAACATCATGTCCACTATTCTCAGCGTACATTTAAAGCCTTGTCCATTGATTGCTGTATTTGGGATTCCTGATGCCTCAGTTCCATTGAGCTTGATACAAGAGGATGTTATTGCTTTCACATCCCTCAAGCAAGATGTTCCCTACTGTTGCCCTGGAAGTCTGCTAAATACCCATCTATCTTCCAGTGGCTAAAGGACGTGATGTTTTTCTGAAACTCGAGAAAATAAAATATACGATGAATGGTTGTATGGACAAGTTTTTATTTTTTTATATTATTTATTTTTTTATAAATGGCATCCCTTTATTGTATACTTTATGGAGTTACAGACACTTCCCAATTAAATCTTTGTGCCAGTTGTTTGATTTTACAATATCTGTATAACCAGCGACAGTTATTGGGTAGCCATGATGAGCAGGGGTGGGGGGGCGGAGCTCTATGAATTTGAGACTCTAAGCTGCTTTTCATTTGAGCAGAACAAGTTTCAAATATTCAAATAAACTAAATATTGTACCAAATCCTACAGGTTCTCCATAATCACTCACAGGTTAGGACAGACTAAAGCTCATGTCCCTGAACTTGCAGAGTTCAGCATGGTGTTGGTGCTAAGCCGAGTCCCGAGGTTCTTTCATTTAAGAATGATGGATGTCGTTATGTTCTCCAGGACCATAAAGCAGTATCCCTTCCCCAGATCTGTCTTGACACAATCCTGTCTTTATGGTCTGTCAGCTATGGGACTTTAACAGAGGCATGGCTTTCTAACTCATGTACAATTGACTGAATGTTAAATCAAGTTATATAAACATCTGAAGAACAAAGAAAGGGGAATTCAACTGAGCCTAATCGCATACTAATTTACCTTTTTTTCCATTTAGAATGCAGACTTTCTGCTGATTTTTGAGTGGAAAAGGAATTTAGATTAAAGGTTTTTTTTTTTAATCAAATGACTATAATATTTTGTCTGATTTGTTTAATTGGGTTCTGTTTGTCTGCTTTTAGCACTTGTGTGAAAATTGGATTACATTTTAGGTCACATTTATGTAGCTACACAGAAAATTCTAAAGGATTTCAAGCACCACTGTATATAATTGTGTATATGACAAATAGAAATTTTGACTCTTGTGCCAAAACACTCCACTGGAGATCTCAGACAGTGAGCCTATTCAAAAGTGTAGGAAATTTGGGATAAAATAAGATATAAAGTATATAAACTAATGTATAAAATGTAGATAATTAATAGTGAAGAGTCAAGTGAAATTTTAAACACTAAAGACAGCTGGTTTTTAAGACCAGACAGTGTGGTACAGTAGTTGCATAAGAACATTGAAGAAGTTGTGTAAGAGCACACCAGTATGAGAATGAGGACGTTCTGACAGGCGGACTGTTGAACAGGGAAGTAACCAGGCACAAGTGAAACATTCTCACACACACACACACAAAGGAAATTTAGGTTACTAATATTTAACATTAATTTAAAGAGACATTACTCTTTGCTCTTTAGTCTTTGTACTTTTGTCAGTTAATTAAAGTTTCAAGAGACTTGACAAATCACAGATTTTTGTTGTTCTTGCATTTTAGAAAAAATCCCAACTTTTATGGAAATGGGGTTATTACATGAAATGTGTTGGGGTTATAAGTTTTCAATCTGTTTATTCTCATTGTGAGCCTGTAAAGTAACCTTAGGCATTTACACAATCAGCAATATTCCCAAGCTTTGGCAGTCACAACGGTGTGATTTTTATATTTAGCATCGGTTTAAATTCAACTTGGATTGACTGAGAAAGTGGATAACCAGTATCATGAAACCTGTTAAGCTTAATTAACCCGGTTGGATTTGTTTGGTTTTGTCAACTCAAAACTTACTCTGTCAACTCTGACAGTGTAGAGAGTTTTTTCAATTCCCTTTGTGAAACAGGTCTCAGAGATCAGTTCTCTCAAAAACAGCTTTTATAACTCTTTAAAACCTATAGAACTCTGGGCACAAAGACATCACAACCTTTGAATTCACAGGAAACACACACACACACAGAGAATAGTTGTTCCCCATACCTGATTGAAATTTGATAAAGCTGAAGAGAATCAGGAGAGTCACACAGAAAAACATCATCCCTGAAAGACAGTTTATCGTTATTGCTTTAGTCTGTGCACAATTTCGTGCATAAACATATATTCAATCAAAAAAAAAAATCTAAATACTCACTTCTTTTTGAAGTTATAATATTCTGAGTAAGAGGACACTAAAATGTCTGTCAAAAGCTTCACAGTTTTAGTTTAGTGTGCTTTCGTTTATGTATCCTGTGTAGCCTGGTTCTAAATGAGGAACTAAACACAACTTTTTTTTTTTAAGGAAACATGCTAAGAATGGAGGCAGTGTCTTTTAGGTGACTAATTTCAGATGAAGTTACAAAGATGCAAATTTAAAAGCTGAACCTAAAACAGTCATTCAATTCTTGAATATTTTCTTGAGAATTAAATTTAAGGAACACTACTAATAAAGTGTGTGTTGTGTATACACAACATATATATACACACACACATACACACACACACACGCAGTATCTCACAAAAGTGAGCACACCCCTCACATTAGAAATGACACTGAGTGTACAGCTTGTGTAACAGTGTAAATTTGCTGTCCCCTCTAAATAACTCAACACACAGCCATTAATGTCTAAACCACCGACAACAAAAGTGAGTACACCCCTAAGTGAAAATGTCCAAACTGGGCACAAAGTGTCAATATTTTGTGTGGCCACCATTATTTTCCAGCAACGCCTTAAGCCTCTTGGGCATGAAGTTCACCAGAGCTTCACAGGTTGCCACTGGAGTCCTCTTCCACTCCTCCATGACGACATCACAGAGCTGTTGGATGTTAGAGACCTTGTGCTCCTCCACCTTCTATTTGAGGATCCCCCACAGATACTCAATAGTGTTTAGGTCTGGAGACATGCTTGGCAAGTCCATCACCTTCACCCTCAGCTTCTTTAGCAAGGCAATGGTCGTCTTAGGGGTGTGTTTGGGGTCATTATCATGCTGGATTACTGCCCTGTGGCCCAGTCTCTGAAAGAAAGGGATCATGCTCTGCTTCAGTATGTCACAGAACATGTTGGCATTCATGGTTCCCTCAATGAACTGTAGCTCCCCAGTACCGGTAGCACTCATGCAGTCCCAGACCATGACACTTCCACCACCATGTTTGACTGTAGGCAAGACACTTGTCTTTGTACTCCTCACCTGGTTGCCGCCACACACGCTTGGCACCATCTGAACCAAATCAGTTTATCTTAGTCTCATCAGAACACAGGACATGGTTCCAGTAATCCATGTCCTTAGTCTGCTCGTCTTCAGCAAACTGGTTGTGGGGTTTTCTTGTGTATCATCTTTAGAAGAGGCTTCCTTCCTCCGGCTCATCATGGCTACCCATTAACTGTCGCTGGTTATAAAGATATTGTAAAATTCAGCAACAGGCACTAACCTTTAAGTGGGAAGTGACTGTAACTCTAGTTACAGTATGCAATAAAGGGATGCCATTTATGAAAAAACTTGTCTGTATAACCATTCGTCGTATATCTTATTTTCTCGAGTTTCAGAAAAAACATCACGTCCTTTATCCACTCTGAGATAGATGGGTATTTAGCAGACTTCCAATGCAACAGTAGGGAACGTCTTGCTATAAGAGATGTGAAAGCAATAACATTCTTTTGTATCGAGCTCAAAGGAATTGAAGCTTCAGGGATCCCAAATACAGCAATCAATGGACAAGGCTTTAAATCTACCCTGAGAATAGTGGACATGATGGTAAAAAAGCCAGACCAAAAACCATGGAGTTCAGGGCAGAAGAAAAACATATGGCCAAGATGACAGGGAGAGCCATGGCATTTATCACACTTGTCCTCTACATTCGGATACATCACAGACATTCTCGACTTGGAAATGACAAAGTGTCATTTCTAATGTGTTGTCACATGAAAAGATATAATCAAATATTTACAAAAATGTGAGGGGTGTACTCACTTTTGTGACAAAGTGTCATTTCTAATGTGTTGTCACATGAAAAGATATAATCAAATATTTACAAAAATGTGAGGGGTGTACTCACTTTTGTGACAAAGTGTCATTTCTAATGTGTTGTCACATGAAAAGATATAATCAAATATTTACAAAAATGTGAGGGGTGTACTCACTTTTGTGACAAAGTGTCATTTCTAAAGTGTTGTCTATATATATATATGTGTGTATGTGTGTGTGTGGCAAGAAAAAGTATGTGATGGTTTTCTGAATAAATTTGTCATAAAATGTGATCTGATTTTCATCTAAGTCAGGGGTATTGACAAATATAATGCGCCTAAAAGAACAACACAAAAAAAATTCTCATCTTTTATGTCTTTATTGAAAACAACCAAAAAAAAAAAAAAAACTCAGTGCATGTGGAAAAAGTATGTGAACCCTTGAGTTAATGACCTCAAAAAAGCTTTTTTTTTGCACACCTGGAGTCTCGTTAAGAAAATGAGTTTGAAGGTGTGGACTACAGCTACTTTGACTGATAAAACCCCTCAAACTTTTGGAGTTTGCTCTGCACAAGAAGCAAACGCTTATATGAGCCATGCCTCGCCATAAAGAAAAGAGCTTTCAGAGGATCTATGATCAAGAATAGTTGATTTACATAAAGCTGGCAAGGGTCACAAAGTGATTTCAAGGACTTTAGAAATTCACCAGTCTACAGTTCAACATTCTACAAATGGTGACACTTTGGGACTGTTGCTACACTACCAAGAAGTAAGCCCAGTCAAAATAACACCAAGAGCACAACGAAGACTGCTCAATGAGGTAAAGAAACAACACCGAATGACAGTCAAAGATTTGAAGGCATCATTGGAACTGTCTAACATCTCTGTTCATGAGTCTACAATACGCATAACATTGAACAAGCAGGGTATCTACAGCAGGACACCATGAAGGAAGCCACTGCTTAATAAAAATAACATTGCTGTACACCTGAAGTTTGCAAAAGAGCACATTGACACTCCACAGTGGTATGGGCAAAATGTTTTGTGGACTGATGAAACTAAGATTGAATTATTTTGAAAAACCACACAGAACTACATCTGGCGTAGCAAGCTTGCAATCATTGAGGGGAAGATGAATTCCCAAGTATATCAGACAATTCTTCAAGATAATGTGAGAATGTCTGTACGTCTTCTGAACCTGTGAAGAAGTTGGGTGATGCAACAGGACAATGACCCAAAACACCGGAGCAAGTCCACAACAGAATGGTTTCAGAAAAACAAAATCCGCCTTTTGGAGTGGCCAAGCAGTTCAACCAGGGGGTCAACCAGTTATTAATATTTTGAATGGTGAATGAGTGTGTTCAATAAAGACATGAAAGATCAGAATTTTTTGTGTTGTTCTTTTAGGTACATTATATTTGTCAATACCCCTGACTTAGATGAAGGTCAGATCATATTTTATGACAAATTTATTCAGAAAACCATGAAATTCCAAAGGGTTCACATACTGTACATTTCTTTCCACTGTGTGTGTGTGTGTGTGTGTGTGTGTGTGTGTGTGTGTGTGTGTGTGTATTATATAATTCTCAAGTCATTTTCAAACCAAACTGTATAGTTAAGTCTTTATATGATGGCTAACCATATGAATTTCTCTGTTGCAAGAAAAGCTGTGGGAGTTCTCTCAAAAACATCTTTTATAACACCACTAAAATTACATAACTCTCTGGGCACAAAAACATCACAACTTTAGACTTCATTATAACACACACACACAGTATAGTTTTTCCACATAAATGATTGAAATTTCATGAAGCTGAAGAGAATCAGGAGAGTCACACAGAAAAACATCATCCCTGATGTTAATAAATAATATTTTATGAATTACATTCAGAGCACAATTTAATGCATATCCATTCTATCAAAAAATCTAAATACTCACTCCTTTGTAAGGGTAGGTGTTACGGAACGAGGCTTGGACAGGAAGTAAGCGCAGCAGGGGAGTCTTTATTTGATACTTCAACAGAGGACATGGAATGGAAACACTAATAGAACTGATGCATGAACATTCTCTAACCCAAGACATGAACTGTCCTCAAACTAAGACATGAACGCTCTTCAAATTAAGACAAGAACCTTCCTTAACTAAGTCCTAAACACTCCTTAAGCTATGGAAACACTCATCTAACTTAGGCATGGCATGAACACATTAATCTTTGTCCCTTGTCTGGCCCTTGGTAGGGTCAGACTTGTGCTTGTATCTTGTTTTTTATATAGTATGTGTTCTTCTGACATATGGTTAAATATCAGCCTGGGCCTTCCGTGGCAAACCCTGGACCTCCCAAGATGGTTGATTCACACAAACCCACTATTACATTTTTCCCACTTTTCTCCAGGTGTTACTCTCTTTTGCATCTAAGTGCAATGCAACATTCACAGTGGCCTTTATGTTGTTAATAATAATAATAATAATAATAATAAATAATAATAATAATAATAATAATAATGTGCCCAATACACATACTGTGACACTTTTCTTTCGATAAGCACCACCGTGTTTACCGCGTGCTATAGATACGTTCAGATCTAGACATTCATCAGCCCGAACGTCAGAATTACTTTACATAATGTTCTCAAGTTGTTGTGTGAATATGTGCAAATCGTAATCGTTATCAGGTGACAAGACCGCATTAATATCAGAGGGTAGACTAGGGCCTCTCAAGGTAATGTTGATTAAGCCCCCATCGCCGGCCAGCAGTCTGGAAAACGACACTATTTCAGACATTAAGTCCTGTAGAAATATTGTGTAAGCTGCCAGATCTGGTTATTACACGCATGTTTATACTCCGCTGTATCTCTAATCCGTTAAATCTGAGTCTCGGTACCACCGTATAACCACCAACAGACCCGCCCTCTCTTACGATAGACTCAATAGCTGCTTCGGATAACCCGAAACTCGGATCCGATGGATTAAACGAATGGTTGTCTGACCCCCACCCCACCTGCTGTGAATTTGAATCGTTGTCTAACAACGAGTTTGAATCGTTGTCTAAAAACGAATTAGACATTGGTTCTGTTTGAACCTCAACCATTAATCGAACGCTGTTTAATAAGTCCAAAAGAGTATCGGTGGTAGACTGCTGTCTATTCAAATCCTCCATTGTCCGAATTAAACCCTGTAATGTCTCTGTATTACAACGCTGTTCAAAATCAAACAGATCATCGTCGCATCTTCTAAATTTATTTGCTGCTCCCAGATTACATGAATTTTCACCACACCGTTTTGACATTTTTAAAGATTTTTTAATTGAAACAAAAGCTAGTAAAAATAAACCACACACCGTAAATACAGGCGCGATCCGCCAAATAAACACACACACACACACACACACACACACACACACACACACAGCACGCAGATGTATAAACGCGTAATGTACAACTCACCCGAGTTACTTGTTTTTAACAAACTGTACAAGTTGTTTTAACAAATCCGTCGTCAGGTTTTGGTTGTAATTAAGGCGATGGATTTCATCCACCAGGTCATTCTGAGCTCGTATGATATGGTTATGTTTGATGGTTTGATTTTGTAATAGTACCATAACACTTTGATGTTGAAGACGTTGATTCCTCTCTATAGTGTCCAGACGGTCGGTCAAAAGTTCTGGGTCTCTTTCACTGTCTATAACAACAGTATTCCCGCGAACAAAAGCTTCTTGGTTTGGAGGCAGATCGTCATAAACGTCTGCTCCAGGGTCCGTGGAAAATACACATGAATCCCACGCGTCCAGCAAGTCCTGATTCCATTCCAAACAATCGTCTATAGTGTTTTGTTCAGTGGCACTTTGTTCCTTCACAACTGACTCTGTTGGAAAAACATTTGCTTAGGGTATCGTTTCGAAATAGTATGATGAAACATACTTTAAAAATAAATATATACACATATAACAAACATGATGCATACCGTCAGTCGATCGTGGGGGAGTTCTTGATCGTTTACGTTTAGACGCATCGACATCCTCTCTGTGTACCTGTGTATGTTCAGAAGACCTCGCAGCACTATTTTTGAACTCGGGTGCTCCGATCTTGTTTACAAGGTTTGACAAGCCTTGAACAGCAAAACAAACGAACACAATACATGAGAAAACATCTTAAACAGTCTTAAACATGGCATACATATAGCTATTTATCCATTTCATACCCAAGACAGGGTTTTCCACTCTGACACGGCGGGCTTCTACACTCGACCCTTTGTGTGAAATAAAGTAAAATCATTATACACATACAAAATACATCATACGTAACAACGAATACTTATAAATAATAACAATGTACGTACCGCTTGCCTTGTTCAGAAACCTGATTTTGTCTACAATGTCTGGGATAGACACAATTTCGGCATCACCTGCAGCGTTAGATACCTGGTTTATCCACCACAATAACACCATAAATTCGTTTATAAATAAAAACATTCTTAACAATGTGTAATAATAATAATAACAACAATAATAATAATAAAACAAAACACTTACTGTTACGATAGACGGCCATCTCCTCTTTGAAGTATTCTCCAAAATAAAATAAAAATCTTTAGCGACGAGTTAAAACGAGAATCGACGATTCGTATAAAATTTCACAGCGCTCTGTCACACCACCGAGATCTTAGAGACTTCTGCGTAACTGACCCTACTTTTAAAACATAAGGTATACCTGTTGTAGGGGTGTGTTGTAAAACCATCAACAACCCCACAGACACTCGTTATCATAAACAAACTGATAGGAACACATCACGACACCAACACAACAACCCCCCCCCCTTCCCGGTCATTTAAAAAAAAAAAAAAAAAAAATCTCTTGGTCAGGAAGAAACAAAGGATCATAAATTAACCAGGCCTAGAGAAACGTCAGGTCCGAGAAGACCGAGGTCATAAATCATAAATTAGTTCTTCCACAGTGATTGACATTTTGACAGAAAGTACTGGCCATGTTGAAAACCCCGTGTGGGTGTGTTTAGAGAGAGAGAGAGGAGTGTCTAAATACACGTATGTGTGGGCGGGGTTTAGCGAGTGAGAGGTTGGGCTCGTTTCAACTTCATACTGCTTTTCCACATCGAATGGAATACATCTCTGGAAAATACTTATCTCCTAGTTTAAACATTACGGAGATTCTTTTAGACGACACTTTAACATTGTTTCCTCGTAAGGATCTTTGTTTAGAAGTCATGTGATACGCGCTATTCTTTTTAAACAACTGTTTCAACCATTTTACAGCCTAAAGTTTTATGTGTTTTTCCTAAAGTTTTATGTGTTTTTGGATGCCTGGTAATGCGGATTCTTTTTTAAACAGATCTTTTAATACATTTTTTCCTCGTAAGGATCTTTGTTTAGAAGTCATGTAATACGCGCTATTCTTTTTAAACTGCTCTTTTCACTATTTTTACAGACTAAAGTTTTTATGTGTTTTTGGATGCCTGGTAATGCGGATTCTTTTTAAACAGATATTTTAATCATTTTTACATCCTAAAGGTTTGTGGTTAGAATGTGTGTAATACAAACGACTCTTTTAAACACATTCTTTTTTAAAACTTTGCTTTAACTCCTAAAACTTTTTATTCAAAGGTAAGCAGGGATCCTTAAAAACGTAATAAACATTTGTTTTCATTATTTTCACAAAATAAATATTCTAATCCTATATGTACACATTCAAACATCATGCTTTTCTAACTTTGTGTTTACACAAACGAAATAAATCCACACAGTAACACAAACATATCCGCATATTAAAAACATTATTCCTTTTCAGACGTTTTTCACCCCGCCAAAAACCAAACTCATTAACATAAACCCCCCTTTTGCTGGAAGGGGGACTATTCCCCCACACACCCCCTCTCCCCCAATGTCCAGACACAAAGGAGCCAGATTGATTAGCTGATACGACCCCTCACCCCCCTCACCACCTCTCCGACGACCTGTCAGTCAGGGAAGGACAGGGGGTCATAAATTAGCAACACAGAGGGTCATAAATCATCACTTTGACAGAAAGTGTATGATATAACTACTTATGTATCTCATGTATCTCATGAGTGTTATCACTGTACCAAGCGTTTGTACCCTGTTCTTCATTTTGTTTCATGGTCTTTGATCTTGTTTCTCATTACATACTTTTATGTTTATGCCCGTTTGCAGATCACCTGACCCATTGCCTGTTTCTGACCACGCTATTGTTTCATGATTTGAATTTGTCTCCCTGTCTCTCTTTAATAAAGCTCTTATCTGCAATTGCATTGGTCCTAACCTCCATTACGTGACACACACACACACACACACACACACACACACACACACACACACACACACACACACACCTTCACACAACCATAATAAACATAAATCAACAATGACACTCGTCTGCTTTATTCATCAGTGCATAGAGGACATTTATAAGACATTATTTATACTAAGTGAAGTGGAATGGCAACAATTGCTGTCTGAGTTTTGGTCCAGTTTGGGGTTTTATATATGATCTTGAATACTTCCTGGAAAATTAAACTTAAGAAACACTACTAGTAAAGATAGAGTCTGTATATGTAGTCTAAGCAGCTGTGAGGTTTGTCACTGTGTGCATTTGTGTGTGAATGTCAGGTGACTACTACAGAATGACTACAAAAGATGTGCAAATTCTAAACCTTTGCAGGAATCTGACCTAATGCAGTAAATCTGTCAGACAAGACCAGCACTCATGAGCAACAGCGATGTGTTAGTCGTTGTTTCCAAACACAGTGTTGAGTTGCTGAGTCACTCTAATGAAGGTGGTACGGCGACTCAGCTCCTTCAGCTTTGCAGCTCCCACGTAGGTGCAAGTGGAGCGAACTCCACCCAGTACGTCCTTCACAGTGACCTCCACTGGCCCTTTATAGGACACCTCCACTGTCTTACCCTCAGACGCCCTGCATCCATGACAAAAAAAAAAAAAGAGAGAGAGAGAAAAAGAGAGAGAAAAAAAAAAAGAGAGAGAGAGAGAGAGAGAGAAAAAAAAAAAAAAAAAAAAAAAAAAAAAAAAAAAAAAAAAGAGAGAGAGAGAGAGGTTAGTTTTTTTTAAACTGCTCTCTCTGAGAATCATTTCCAGGGACTGGTATCCAAGGCAACAGGATTAATAGAATATATCTGTATGCATGCTGCCTGATATCCTGCATGATAACATTAAACATGTTAAAACATGGTGTAATGACTACATCCTGATTTTTCTCTCCCTGTACTCAGTACTCTGCCAGTCTTTCTCTCACCTGTACTCTGCTACTCCTCCTGCGGCTTCTTCATGGCCGTGATCGGAGCTCATGCCGTAGAACAGTTTGTACTTTTACCGTTTTTCCCAATGGTCTCACCCCGGCCTCAGAGTGACCTGCCAACAGTCCACCTAGCATCACGAAGTCTGCTCCCGCACCTGTCCATCACACAACACAGCCAATCAATCAAATATAGTTCAGAGAATATTAGACACATGGAGCACAAAATCCATGAAAATAGGTAGGGAAATGTAAGTGGTGTTTCTTCTTGGATTTGTTGGTTCTGAAAGTTGTCACAAGTTGCTTTTGTAGCCTCCCATTCTATATTCTCACTTTTATTTGACATTTGAGAAGGCAGTTGTGCGCCACATTCATAGTGGTCCAGAGCACTCTGTTCCTTAACCACAGTATACAGTAAGTTGATAATGCACCAGTCCTCTGATTTAGGGCAAGTCTAAATTTGTAAACCAATTTATCCAGTTTCAGCAGCCTAGAGACAGAAGATGGGCATCCATCCAATTCCACTGTTTGCATGCCAACCTCAGCATTTTCCAAGACCTTTTCCCCACTTTGGTTATAGATGTAAAACAATATTGTGATGGTGTTGGGTCACACTAACAGCATATCAACATTCTCCAGATGAAAGCTGGTGGCTATTTCTACATCTGAAAAACCACCAAAGAAATCACAAGGTAGTGTTTAAAGTTCACAGTTTACTTTGCCACACTTAGATCTTCGGTCTAAAGCCCTTACATATTCTCTCCTACACCTGCTGGGTGGCATCTCTTGTAACAATCGCTCTTTATGCAAACCAGACACACAAATTCATGCCCCAAAAGAGGAAACGTCTGCTCACAAAGCCTCAATAGTGAGCACATTCTCTGGTCTTCATCACTAACACATGTCTTCGTGTCATGGCTGAAAAGTAGGAGTTGCTAGCATCATGGTCTTACCTAGAGAAACAAAGCCTGTGCATGGCAGCCTGCCCACTTGAAATTCCTCAGACGCAGCCATAATCACACACGTTCTGATATCTCCACTAGAGGAATTGGAGATAAGCCCAGTGGCCCAGTATCTAGAGATGGGCATTATTCAATAATATTCTATTTGAACATTTGAGCTCATGAAAATATATTCGTTCATTTAAATGAAGTTTAATGAGAAAGATGTGATTTTTTTTAATCATTAAGATTTTGTGACCATTTTAGAACAAGCTTATAATTAACTTATATCCACAACAAGGTTTTTGTTTAGTTGAAAACATTACACAATGTCTGTAAACAAGACAGTACAGAACACAAGTATTTAAGCTCACGCAGAGCGAAAAACAAATGATAATAAAGCACACAGCCCCAATTAACATACAGAACCAACATAAACACTTGGTTATCATGTTTACATTGTTTCACATGTTCTTGTTGAGAAAAACAAGCATACAGTTTCCACATGTTTGGGTGAAAGTCGGCTCCTTAGCCTGTTAACAATTAGGCCGGCTGTGGAAAAACATACTTTCTGTCCACCAATGAATCGGAAAAACAAAACAACCACCACGTGTTAAGCTGTGGCTTTAGCAAACGTGTATTAAGTCACTGAGAAAACCTGATTGGAAAAATGATGGTCCAGAACACTTGTTAATGTTTGGCAATGCCTCCTGTTAGTCATGTAATAGACACTATACTCTACAGCGCCACCCAATGCATTTAATTATAACTGTGAGGTTTAGTTTGGGTGCTCAGGATTTAACAAGTGAAATCCGAGTAATATTTTTACTTTTCAAATAATTATTGCACCCCTACCAGTATCCATCACCGACACACAGATATCATCACACTTTCTATTTTTGTCTTTCTGAAGTGTTAGGATGCACTTCATAGAATACAAAATCTTTCCCCTGTTTACAGTAATATTTTTAACAGTAGCATTCTAAGATAAAAATATGTTAATAACAGCATGCTAGTACTCTGTAATAAACAGACTGCACCATAATCCAGAGCAGTGAAACATACCAAAAGTCTTAGAGACATCACCAGGACAGGTACATCCTCCATCCTGGGTGAGAAACCATAAAGAAAACAATTAAAATCTAGCAAGAACATCTGCTCTCCCACAAATGCCTTGGTTCGCTAATGTAGACTAAGCAGATAACTGTAGCTCACAGAGATGATGTGTCCACCCAGGCCATGTGCAGCATCAGCACACTCGATTACAGCACTCAGCTGAGGGTAGCCCACACCTGTCTTCTTACGGGTTGTACACACTGAGCCTACACAGAAAAAAACAGCATATGTGATGTACGTCAGATAAATTTGACATGTTAGAAATTATAACTGTCAGATATAATATAATTATATCTGCTTTTCAAGTTCTCGGTCCCGGGACACATCCACTGGAGCCGTGCTACAGAGAACGTAACTTTTAACAAAGGTGACTGGAAAAAATTCAGAAAATGGTGCAAGGATTTTGACTACATCGTTAGAATGGACTTCTTTTCCCCAGATGCGTACAGACGTAAATGGAACAGTACATATCTGCAATGCAAATACCATATCAGAGCAACGAATTTCTCCAAGAACCAGGTTTCACTGCACTGTGCTGCTGTATTAACCGGTGACAACGCCCCTGATAACAAGGAGAATTGTGAAGTGAGGTATGACCGAACCAGCTGGCACGATCTGCAACGCTACTTCCATCAAATCGATGAATTATTCCAAAAAACTGGAAGAGACAAAGAAATGATGCAAATAAAAGTAAGGCTAGAAGATCTCTTATTCTGAGATCGTCAATATGCTACTCTTGATCAGAAACTCCACCTTCCCCAAGACTCCTCCTACACGCTATATCAATGAGTCTGAATACATATCGAGTCAAAGTATTCTGAGCATCAACCAGCAATATGGCTTGTGAATTCAACCCCGTTTTCTACAACTCTGATGCTACTCGGTATGATGATGATGATGATGATGATGATGATGTGACCAGTTCGGGTTTTGAAGACGGCGAAAACCTAGGAAAAAGAAATCTGACCTATCTGACAACGAACGATGCAGCCTGTTGGACAGAGTTATACAACAAGATCTGAAGGACAACTGCCACGGCTGTGCGATCGAACATCCGAGTCAACTCTAACACGCGTGTTTGTTCGATCCTGAAGAGTACTATCTACACCTAAACACCTACAGATTACTGAAAAAACTGTTTAAACCGTGGTTCAAACACACATTGGCAAGAGGTCTGAAACTGTGTGGAATCAAACACACTCCTTCCCTGGAAAA
This sequence comes from Ameiurus melas, assembly GCA_012411365.1. Lineage (NCBI taxonomy): Eukaryota > Metazoa > Chordata > Actinopteri > Siluriformes > Ictaluridae > Ameiurus > Ameiurus melas. Next base: position 13,816,775 of record CM022756.1, read on the forward strand.
AATTCAAGGTATCGCTGAAGCCACCGTGTGTGAATGGCGAAGACGAGCCTCACATCAAAAACGTGTTGAACGAGGTCAAGGAGAAAACCAAAGACATTTTCAATGAGCAAGTGTGCGAAGACATTGTAGATTACTGGACCTTTCACTCATCTCTGGAACCCGCTGAACCACCGCATACGTGGGAAACTTCAAAACAAGCCCGCGTCTATTCTGACTGCGAGAAAAGCCTGAAGCCAATTAAAAACAAAACGCTGAAGACATCCGTAAATAGTGTGTGTCCTTAACACATCGGTGTGTATCAAGTTTTTATATGTATTGCTGAAACATTTGAATGTAAACTAAACACATATCTAAACCTACGTGTGATATAAATTGTTTAGAATGGAAAATGTTACTTTGATTGAATCTGTAATACCTAGCTCACGTGTTCTGAGATAAATGCTTAATCTACACTGGTGTTTGATCATTCTTGTCTTGACACTCGAAATGACTGAACGATTGTTGAAGAATATATATTATACGCCATCAGAACCTGGTTCGTACGGTGGTGTTGAGAGTTTGCAAAGAGCTATTGTTGAGAAAATAGGTAAAAGAGCTAATGATACTGAAATAAAAACTGGTTAGCAGAGCAGGATGCGTACAGCTACATAAACCAGTATCTACAAAGTTTTAAAGAAACAAGGTTTTTGTGAAGAACATCGATGAACAATGGCAAGCTAATTTAGTCGATATGAGCAATTTGTCGAGAGAGCAATGACAACACGCGAAATTTATGATCACGTGTATAGATATTTTATCCAAATATGCCTGGGTACGTGTGCAACATCAAAATGAAACCCGCAGAGGTCAACGAATCGGTCACGGACAAGCACTTCTCAGCACCACAGCCAAGTATCCGATCGAAAGAGTCTGTTTGAAGACCTTCAGTCTAGCTGCAGGGAGCGGCATTTGTTCACAAGAGAGCCTTTTCCTCTGCCCTTAACCTAAAACCATTATTTTTGGGATGGTAGACAACGATGCCTTCAGCGGGTCGGTACAATAAAAACCCTTTTAATTTTAAACATTACGATGCAGAGTTTACGCGCACTGTACGTGGAGTATGGTACGCAATATCCCGCAAAACCGTTTCAGCCTGTTTTTCAGTCCGGTAACGTGGTCCGTGAATTCCATTCTTTAATTTTAGCATCAGGAAAGCAGCTGAAAGATCAGGCTTTGTCGATAAACAGAGAAGAGTACCTGAACGGGTATACTTTATTCGCTTTCAACCTGAATCTTGATGAAGATTGTGGTCAACATTTGTCATTAATAAAATCGGGAATATGCGATTGGAACTGAGATTTCGTCAACCACTTCCGAGCACGGTGAATCTATGTGTAATGCGCCAGTTTTGACAGCATTCTAGAAATAAACAATCGCGAAACGTTCACCATCGATTACCAGTAACTCATGGATACCAGAGAACTAACGGAGGTTATGAAAAGTTGTCCTGAAATAGATCAAATATTTCATGGCGTGATGGTCTGTGACGAGCTACCTACAAGTATTCTGAGAAAGTTTCCAGCTTTATTCATGAAAGCAACACATCCGAGACACATGCCGGGTGAGCACTGGCTAGCGTTATGCCTTAATGACGAAAACACAGGAGAATTTTTTGACTTGTGCAGGAAACCCCCAGACTACGAACTCTTTCCTCGATCGATTCATTATTTTTGACAAAGAACTGTTGCAAAATAAAATATAACCCTGTACAAGTTAAAAACTTTACGTCAGTTTGCTGCGAGCAACACTGTGTGTTTTTTCTGTGTCACAAAGCTAAAGGTTATTCGTTTAACCGTATTATGTCTATGTATAGCAAAGATTTAAATAGAAATGATAATGCTGTTGTGTCTTTTGTTAAAAAAATGTACCCTAGAGTAAATAAAAAGCGTTCAATTACATGTGTACAATGTGTTAACTCTCTAGATATGTTTCATTTGCATGTGTAGTGGAATGTTAAATGATGTTGCTTCACAAGAAAAATGTTAAACAAAAGTTATTTTATTGAAATAAAGGGTAAGATAACATAACATTCGTTGTCCCTCGTCATTTCAAAAGCCAAACCAGTCAGAACGGTTAAAAATGGGGGATTTGAAAACTGGTTCGGAATCATAGTCTTTGCTTTTAGGTAGGGAAACAAGGTGCGAGGTATCTTTAGATCTTTTTATGTCAGATATTTTGCGTCGAACACTGCCGTTAGGTATTGCTGAAAACGGTATATTTAGGTTGGCTACTGTCTGTAAGAACTCTTTCCAACCTAAAGGCCTCCGTTCGTCAGATACTCGAAGAGGGGCCGTGAGATTTTTGAGCAAATCTACCATGTGAGGTCCTTTGATAGTGTTTCCTTTAAAAATAAATTCACTGCTATCGTTCCACGCAGCACCGGTTTTTAAAAGTTTTTCCATAACGTACGAAGCGTTTCTTTTGTTTCTAGCTGAAATGTTAGCGAGGACCTCTTGCACGATCTCGTCTTTGGGTGGTTCGGGCACCGCTGCTTCCGTTTTGCTTTCTGATATTTTAGGTAGAGACAGGGTCAATTGAGCGGTTTCCTGATCTCCTACTTTAACCAAGTTTAAAAAATATTGCAGCACAGACGCGTAGAGTTTCGCCTTATCGTAATCGTTCAGATCAGTCCTCGATAAAATATCTCGTATTGCATCGTCCAAGTTGTTTTCGACAGTCTTTCTTATGGTTTCCGTCTCTGCGGCGATGTTTCTAAGTTTATCGATCTGATATTGAGAGACTAAATACATTTTCTCCGCAGTCTCCATGTTATTTGTTGCGGTATGCGATTAAACTGCTTATAAAAGGAATGGCTACACTGAGCAAAGGCAGAAGAAATCCTCTGGATTGATTAATAACTTTCCTTTTTCTTTCTATGGACTCTCTTTTATCAGCTAATAGTTTGATCCATTTTTTTTTTAAAACCCGGTACTGTTTTGTCGTCAGCGGTATGTTTCCCCTGAGCACGTTTAAAGCTAGTTCACATATGCTCAGGATGAGATCTGTGGGCGCATCACATAAAACATCCAAGAAACTCAAAAACCTTACGGTTTTTCCTTTCCTCACAGTAACCATCTACGTAATAGGTACCAAACCTGACTTCACCTTCGTTCAACGCGTGGCGAATGGGTAGGTTTTGCGTTTTTGAAACTTATTCGAGCCATTGAATGGAAGGTGTTGAGAAAGATTTCTGAGCGGTGATGTAATTATCAAGCGGCGGAATAGCTAAAGTGTCTTTACGCAGGAACTTGGTTCTAAAGATTTTCATGCACACAGATGCGATCGTTATGCATTTAAAAGGATCGACCTTTGTACTATCCAGAATTTCTTGTCTGAAAGCTATACATCCCTTTCTCAAAATTTCTACGTCGTTCACACAGTATTCCGCCATCTCTTTCTTGAAATCAAAGACTTTGTCAGAAACCGTTCTGTACCACTTAAAGAATTCTTCTCTATCTTTAGGCATCATGCCATCTACACCGTAAAACTTAGGGTCAGGATACGGCCCTACGGAACCCTGATGTTCTTTCCGAAAAAACCCCATCGCTTTTGGGATGCTACTCAGTTTCATGGGTAAGAAGGATAGACTATCGATGTAGGACTGACGAAACGCGGTATCGATGAAGCACAAAATTTTACCGCCTTGCGCTATGATTTCGGGTGTGATTCCTTCTTTCACTAAATGGTTTAACAAAAGGTATGAATCGAACCCTCTAGCGTTATGAGCGATAAACTTGTAGCCGTGGTATGTATTACACCGAAACTTTTTAAAGAAGGCACTGACGCAATCATCCCCTTCAGCCACCCACTCCTCTCCCTTAAAATCAATACAGCATATGAAATTAGCTACATGTGTTCCTGTTTCCTGCCTAGTCTCGAAATCGTAAAACACATAATCCGTATTATCGCTTTCTTTCCTAGCCCCTCTGTATAAAACATCTATGCTCGATATCCTCATCGAGTTTTTGGCCGTAGAGTATACATTTCGAATGTGCACATACGTGATTCTCACGATTAGAAGGTTTATCCCGTATCACGCGCTTACATTTACCGCAGTAGAATCCCGTTTCACACATAGAATATTTGCCTTTGCGCGATTGAATCTTTGCTTTATGCCTCTCGAAACAGTAATGTGAGCTACACAGTCTCTGACACTCTGGACATTTAGTAACATTCTTAGGGTGTTTGTAACAATCGGGGTCGTGACAAACGTTACAGCTATAAGCGCATTTATGTTTCCATAAAACGTCAAACCCTGAATGGCAGAAATGACAAACATGACTTGTTCCTAAAAGTCCTGTGATACTTTTAACCCCATAATAGTGGTTATCATGCAAAAACAAGTAAATAGTTTTTTCGTGGGAAGTCTTGCTAGTTTGAAAGAAGGAGTATCCGGCTTTGCTAGCAGAACAGTGTACGATTACGATTTTACAATTCAAATGTCTTTCAAATCTCGATACGTCAGCGAAGCTGACCGCGGTGTTTACGGATAATCCCACATCGTGTTGTAATTTTCTAGCGATTTGTTCGGTTTCAAAATCATTTTTTTCACGATTCAAAAGTTGGCTGACACACAAGGCGAAGCACATGTTGTCTCTGTTGTGAAAAATGTATAGATGGTTCATTTTCTTCCGTATGGTTTCTGATTTGAATATATGGCCTATCTTCCTTCTAATTCCACCACCACGAGGTGGTCGGACGATTTGGACGACTATTTCAAGGGTATTATCGGTAAAAATTTCACGTTTACTCTGAACTGCATTTTCGAGCATGGTCAGAAAAGAACGTAAATCGATGACACCATTGTCTAATTGAACGCGTGATGACACATTGATCGTATCACCTCTAATTTCAACGGTGACTACATCCTTAACAGAAATTAAATTGTTAGCGATTTCAATCACACTGTTTAAAATCTCTAAAACATCATTATAAAAATCTGCAAAGCTGTCAACGTTCGCGATAGAAGAAAAATTCACTCTTCTCCTAATCTCAGTGTTGTTGAATCTTTCCCGATTAATTATTCTAATATTAGGATCTAATCCATCACCATCTTGTGTGAGTGTGTGTTTTCCATTTGAGAATCTTGGATATCAGGCGAGTGTATGTTTTCCATTTGAGAATCTTGGATATCGGGCGAGTGTGTGTTTTTCATTTGAGAATCTTGGATATTAGGCGAGTGTGTGTTTTCCATTGGATGGTTGTACTCATTATCGTTTTCCGAATTTTGTGCAATATTGGTAGGGTTTTCGATTAAGTTAACCAGACTGTCATTTATCCTCATAAGACTTTGATTAAGTTCGTGTATCATATCATGAGAAGATAACGGTCTAGGTTCCTGAGCGTTTTCTGGAGTTGAGGCGATATTCTGAACGGGAGATAATGACATATTTTCATTGATTTGATTCACCACGTCTATTAAACATGGATTTATCTGCATAGATTCTCTTTGTTCGATTAGGTTATTTTGTAGCTGTAACAGACATTGATTTAATTCGAAAAATATGTCGTGCGACGTCACCGGCGTACTTGATACAGTTTGACTGAAATTTCGACTCGGGTTTTCATTTTGAGTATTGCTCTGGTCTGACGATCTTAAATTTTCATTCAACTGATTGACTGCATCGATTAGATCAGGGTTTAATTGTACTGAATGACCGTGTTCATTTAGGTTATTATGTAACTCTAACAGACAATGATTTCATTCAGAAAATATATTGTTTGGCGTCACCGATGTGTTTCATAAGACGTCATTTGTACTCTGATTAGGTCTCTCACTAATGACTTGGTGTGACGGAATTAAACTTTCGTTCAGCTGGTTGATCGCTTCAGTTATACATGGGTTCAGGGGTGTGTACGAATCATGATATAACGGACCATTTGAAAAACTCTGGTTTCCATCATAAAAGAAATCATGTGATAATGGAGAATTTTCGGTTCTCTTTTTTTTTTTAGTCTCTATATCCGAACTGCATTTCAGTCGTTTCTGCGCCATAACTATCAGACAATTTTCTAATCAACTTTATGTTCACTGAGAGACATCTATTCACATTTTCAAGTGTGCTGTACAGTAAAGGGACAAAATCTGTACCTCGACCGGATTCAAGTGTATAATCAATCTGTCCAAAGTTTTCCAATAAATCAGTCTTTGCTTCGAAGAATTCACGCCACACTGCACAGATCTGTTGTAGTTCGATGTCTTGTTGAATGTCGGTTTCCGAGATGATTTCCTCTTGGTAATCTATTGCATCACTCGTATCTATAAGTCACAGAACATGTGAAAGAGCTTTTATTTATTTATTTATTTAATTATTTATTTTTAGTGCTGGTTAAATAGAAGGTAAAATATACATCAACTCACCTGAAATATCTCCGCTGTAAGCACTGTTAGTCACGTTTCCCTCAACTTCTGAATATGATACAAACAATGTTATATTCACGTATGCAAGACTTACAGCATGAAACATTCATAATTTTATGTTATGACTTACGTGTGGAGCTCAGATTCAAAAGGTCATGAGCGGTTGTTTTGGGAATCTCATCATCAGAAATAATAACCAAGCTGTCTATAAAACAGTAAAACAAATAAAACATACTTTTAATAACTTAACATTTCCATTTTAGATCACTACATAGATCTAAGAGACACATTTTAATTACCTATACACTAGAATCAGATGAGCTTAACTCAGTCTTACACTGTAATATAAATGTAATGAATATTTAAATTTTAGATAAAGTACCGTACCAGATTACATATGACCAGATAAGGATGATGATTTTTGTACTCAGAAAGATTAGTTCTAAGTTTATATCATAATCATTGTCAATTGGATAATTACATAAACATTGTATTTCAATTTATATTTAACTATTTAATTGATTAAAATACATATTCTTACCTGCTGAGAAATCCATGGTGTCTGGAAGTAGTGAAGGATAGACTCTGGAAATTCTATTGAACTTTGCCGATGTTCAAACTTTCGAAGTGCTGGACTTTTATAGATGGTTCGTATGCATGCTAGTGTGTGTAGGGTGTGTGTGTGTGTTGTTGTGTGGAATGCATCAGAACGGGGGTTTTATGGTGTTGACCTTTGACTTAGGCCTGACTCGGAGTGCTTCATATTCTATGTGAAGGGGACCGAGAACTTGAAAAGCAAAACGGTTCCTTTTTCTGCATCGAAAAAAAACCCGTCTGTACATCCGTTTGACATTACACAATATTGAATCTTTTCATGTTCTAACATTTTTTCTATTCTTCCCAAAAAAGGGTGAGCTTTTTTCGGCACGTTAGGACAGACATCAGTCATGTTGTAAGCTCACACACGTTGATCTAAGTACAGAGTATTAGGAAACCTAGAGGGATGCTCGACTTTTTTAAAACCGGTTCGTATGAATGCGTTTATCTGTACGTGCACGTGTGTGTGTCGTATTTTTGGTTGGATGTGTTATACACATGGCCGTTCCAGGTATGGGCGGCTGTGGCGCAGTTGGTAGAGTGGGTTGTCCATCGTTGTCAATCGTAGGGTTGGCGGTTCGATTCCCGGCCCGGGTGACTGCATATGCCGAAGTGTCCTTGGGCAAGAGACTGAACCCCAAGTTGCTCCCGATGGCAAGCTAGCGCCTTGCATGGCAGCTCTGCTACCATTGGTGTGTGAATGGGTGAATGGGTGAATGAGACACAGTGTAAAGCGCTTTGGATAAAAGCGCTATATAAGTGCACATTTACCATTTACCTCAGAGTGTTAGAAAGTGTGTCTATGTTTATCCGTAACAGATGGGAACCTACATGGCCGTTCCAGGTAAGTGGAAAACCTATGGCAGTTCCAGGTATGGTAATGTATGTGATCCCGATTTAACATAACTATATATATTTTTATGATCATGACCTTTGACCTAGATATAGAGTTAGAATATGTATCTTTTTGACCTTTGACCTAGACCTGTCAAAATTAAGGTTACAATCTATACAAACTATTTCTCTCTTCTGTCGAATTTTTTTTTTTATATAAAGTTTTAAATCCGCTCTGTGAGCTCTTGGCAGCAATGTTGTATCCCCATTTACTCACTATGGCTAGAAAAGAGAAGAGAGAAAAGCATGTATATGTTTATACACTAGCTAATAGATTAAACTGAAGAGTAAAATGTCTACCTGTGTTTTTAAAATCTCTCATTTCCTCAGAATTGTAAAAGGTAATTAATGTTTTTTTCTGGGTCGGATACTTTTATTTTGACATGGATTAGAAATGATACCTTTGCATTTCCTTATCAGAATGTTTTCATTATGAAGTGTGTGTGTGTGTGTGTGTGTGTGTGAGTGTGAGAGAGAGAGAGAGAGAGAGACAGAGATTTTTTTGATTTTTAACAGAACTTTATTCACACCAAAAAATTCCTTTGGTACCGTCACATATGAACACCTTTGGGAGAACATCTTCTCCCATTTAAAAACAAAAGAAGAGAAGAGAGGGGGATAAGAAGGAGAAGGAGAGGGAAAAGAGAGAAAAAAAGATAAAAAGGAACCCCATCAGATCTCCCCCAAAGAGATTCCCCTCTTAAATAAAAAAGACCCATTAGAAAATAAATAATAATAACAATCATCATAATAATACTAATACTAATAACAATTCCTAAACCTCAAAACCCTTAGTCATTCAGAATCACATAACAGTTCACTTCTTGCGATTGCTGCCCATTTCTTCAATCTGTAACGTCTCCTGGGGGACATTACTCCCAAGGAGTGCTGTGCAGAGTTAACGAAGGCCCTCCTGTCCGGGAAGAAGTTGGTCAGTATAACGTTTCGTTTTCCTTTAGTCACTTTCAGGAACCGGTTGATCTGTTCTTGGGTGTATACTTGCACATGGTCTTGTGGGCGGTTAAAAACATACGGTTGTTCTGCGGTGGCCTCCTCCTCCTCCATAGATTCATCTCCTGAAGATCCATCCCTACACTCCGAGCTCGAGTCTTCGGACATCTCGTCATCATGTTTCGATGGGTACTCCACCTTTTCCATCCGTTTCCCTATTCTGTCCATTTTAGGATTTTTATCATCAACATTCACGTCTTGTTGGTACTTCTGTTGCGGTTGTGTGGGGTTACTTTCTCCACTTGTAACTGCTCTGCCAGGCTTGAGACAAGATCGCTGTGTGGCATCATTATTGTTGCTGGAATAGTCATGTATACATATAGTCACATATACACTTGTCTCCGAAACGACAGGACGTGTTTCACACGCGTGGTCTTTACAACCGGAAGCGGGAGATCGCTGGACGGGCCGTGATACCAAATCGAGAGCAGCTCCTCCACTATTGGCCGGTCTCCCACGAAGGGGGAACGCGTTGAAATCACTACCCTCGTCGCAGGAGTAGAAAGGGGGGTAATGTCCAGCAGGTCATCATTTAGCACTACCACACTTTTACACAGCGTGCGGCCAGTATTGCCTTTTTCAGGAAGATCACCACAGCTTTTGTCCATTCGGGAGGCGGGGTGGATGTTCTCATACCCGATCCGCTCTCCCACCGCTAGCAGAATCTCCTCCACCTGTTCTCCATTAGCCGGCACACACCTGACGCCATGGCGGAGAGATAGCTTCTCCCCTCCGGCCTCGGAGGCCAGTGGCGTCCCGCTCACCCTCACCAACTCTCAAGTTTCCACCAACCACTTATAAAGCAACAGCTGGACTTTCCAAACAATTAAAGAAAAAACTGACAAAAACTCGCGCAAACCGTTTGTCAAAACGCCGAACCACTCTCGCGTCCTCCACCTACCACACTCACTCTTCCGCCGCGCATGCGCAGAGAGAGAGAGAGAGAGAGAGAGAGAGAGAGAGAGAGCGCTGCAGCTTTTACGTGACAAAAAAAACTTGAGACAGTTTTCTTTTTTTTTGGCTCAACTGAGTGACAACATTCTCTCTCTCACACACTCACTCACACACACACACACACACACACACACCATAGTAAATACAGTACCAGGGGTAACCAACACGGTGCCCAGGTCGCCCCCAAAGGACCACATGAGTCGCCTGCAGGCCTGTTCTAAAAATAACACAACTCTACTGTGAGCTGCGTCTAAAATTTGATATGCATTTCTAATTAAATGTAATTATTTTTATACTGTCAAATTTTTATTCCCATATTGGAGTTGAAAAGATATAGTTCAAAGGTCAGTTCGCGGAGAGTAAGCTAGAGGGCACAGTGCAGACGGGGGGCTGAATGCGGTTTCTTGCCCCAAAAAACATGGCCGAAAAAAGAAAGAAATTCTAATTTTCACAGTGAATGGGAGGAAGAGTTCTTTTTTACTACTGTGTAAGAAACCTGCGTGCGTTTAATTTGCAGGGCGACTGTGGCGACGGCAAAGCGGCACAATGTGGAGACACACTTCACTACGTGTCACAAAAGCTACCATGATAACTAACCACTGGGCCACAAAAAGGTGTTATGTGCAGAAGTGATCGTCTTTGGACACGTGATGACTCCTGTTGTGAAAATCATGAACAGCATCCGCTCCAAAGCGAAACAGCACAGGATACTCAAGGTGCTATTGGAGGAGATGTCAGCTGAACATGGTGACCTGCTGCTACACACAGAAATCCGATGGCTCAGCAGAGGAAGAGTTTTACTTCGTTTTTTGTCACTTTTGGGTGAAATCAGAGTCCATGCAGTCCAAAGGCGAAGACGTCTCGCTGCTAGAGGACACAGAGTGGACACTCGACCTTGCCTTTTTAACGTACTGTACATTACTGAGAAACTAAACCAGTTGAACTATGAGCTGCTATCAAGGGTAAGACTGTTATAGAGGTGATAAGTGCTTTAAAAGCATTTCAAGTCAAGATGAATATTTTCTCTGTGCATATACAGAAAAAAGGTGCTGCACGTCCCTGTGGAGTCGGTGCTGAAAGCCAAGTCCTTCCTGTATCCTAGGCCGGATTATATTCCTAAAGTGCCTACATTGGCTGCCCACCCTGTGGTGTTGCAGGCTTTTCTCCCCTCCTCTGTCCTCTGACCAGAACAAGAGAGGATGCACCCGCTGTGTCCAGTAAGCGCTCTCTGTACTTAGGCCCACCGCTCCGGCCAGTGGCGTAAGTCAGAGCAGCTACTAGTCTGCTTTGGCAGCGACAGGAAAAGTGATGCTGTGTCAAAGCAGTGCATCTCTACTGGGATTGTCGAAGGCTTTGTCCAAAGGGGTTTCCTTGCAGGATGTGTGTGCGGCTGCAGGGTGGTCTATGCCTCACATGGTCATTTGTTATTACAGCCTGGATATTCATTCCTCCCCAGGCTCGTGTGTCCTGCACTGACCCTCGGGTTTGGGTATTTTTGAACAGGCCGTACCCTCGGTATGACGGAGTGGGTATTCCCGTTCCCATACTGCTAAATGCAACGCGAAGTTCCCTTTGAAAGGTGCCATATATATATCATGCGCGGCTTAATTGCCACGTCACCTGATCATGGCAGGCCTATAAGTAAATGGTAAATGTGCACTTATATGCGCGCTTTACACTGTGTCTCATTCACCCATTCACACACCAATGGTAGCAGAGCTGCCATGCAAGGTGCTAGCTTGCCATCGGGGAGCAACTTGGGGTTCAGTGTCTTGCCCAAGGACACTTCGGCATATGGAGTCACCCGGGCCGGGAATCGAACCACCAAGCCTACGATTAGTGGACAACCCACTCTTACCAACTGCGCCACAGCCCCTCTATAAGTAGAGGCATGATTTTACACAAGCTTCAGATACCGGTCACGCACAAGGCGTTCGATACCATATGCTAAATGCAACGTTTCGTTGCCTTCTCAGGGAACAGGGTTATACGCGTAACCCGTCGTTGCTACGAACAAAAAAAAACAAAAGAACTTGAGACAGTTTTCTTCTTTTTTTGGCACAACTTTATACAGCTCGGCCTTAAAATGTTCTCATTCTACTGACAGATAATTTTACTAATTTCGAAGTGTTTATTAATAGAAAGAAGCGGACTAATCTCGTCTCGCTGCTAGAGTACACAGAGTGGACACTTGACCTTGCATTTTTAACGTACATTACTGAGAAACTAAACCACTTGAACTGGCAAGATGAACAAGCCAAGGTGAAAATGTTCTCTGTGCATATACAGTGGTGTGAAAAAGTGTTTGCCCCCTTCCTCATTTCCTGTTCCTTTGCATGTTTGTCACACTTAAGTGTTTCGGAACATCAAACCAATTTAAACAATAGTCAAGGACAACACAAGTAAACACAAAATGCAATTTTGTAAATGAAGGTGTTTATTATTAAAGGTGAAAAAAAATCCAAACCATCATGGCCCTGTGTGAAAAAGTGATTGCCCCCTTGTTAAAACATACTATAACTGTGGTTGTCCACACCTGAGTTCAATTTCTCTAGCCACACCCAGGCCTGATTATTGCCACACCTGTTCACAATCAAGGCATCACTTAAATAGGAGCTGCTTGTCACAGTAAGGTCCACCAGAAGATCCTTAAAAGCTACACATCATGCCGAGACCCAAAGAAATTCAGGAACAATTGAGAAAAGAAAGTAATTGAGATCTATCAGTCTGGAAAGGGTTATAAAGCCATTTCCAAAGCTTTGGGAATCCAGCGAACCACAGTGAGAGCCATTATCCACAAATGGCGAAGACAAGGAACAGTGGTGAACCTTCCCAGGAGTGCCGCCCCAAAAATTACCCCCCAAGAGTGCAGCGACGACTCATCCAAGAGGTCACAAAAGACCCCACAACAACGTCCAAAGAACTGCAGGCCTCACTTGCCCCAGTTAAGGTCAGCGTTCATGCCTCCACCATCAGGAAAGACTGGGCAAAAATGGCCTGCATGGCAGAGTTCCAAGGAGAAAACCACTGCTGAGCAAAAAGAACATCAAAGCTCGTCTCAATTTCTCCACAACACATCTTGATGATCCCCAAGACTTTTTGGGGGACAACATTCTGTGGACCGATGAGACAAAAAGTGGAACTCTTTGGAAGGTGTGTGTCCAAGTATATCTGGCGTAGAAGGAACACTGCATTTCATAAAAAGAACATTATACCAACAGTAAAATATGGTGGTGGTAGTGTGATGGTCTGGGGCTGTTTGCTGCTTCAGGACCTGGAAGACTTGCCGTGATAAAAGGAAATTATGAATTCTGCTGTCTACCAAGAGATCCTGAAGGAGAATGTCCGACCATCTGTTCGTGTACTCAAGCTGAAACGAACTTGGGTTCTGCAGCAGGACAATGATCCTAAACACACCAGCAAGTCCACCACCGAATGGCTGAAGAAAAACAAAATGAAGACTTTGGAGTGGCCTAGCCAAAGTCCTGACCTGAATCCTATTGAGATGTTGTGGTATGACCTTAAAAAGGCCGCTTCGTGTTCGAAAACCCTCTAATGTAACTGAATTAGGACAATTCTGCAAAGATGAGGCGGGAAAATTCCTCCAGGACGCTGTAAAGCCTCATTGCACGTTATCGCAAAACGCTTGGTTGCAGTTGTTGCTGCTAAGGGTGGCCCAACCAGTTATTAGGTTTAGGGGGCAATCACTTTTTCACACAGGGCCATGATGGTTTGGATTTTTTTTCACCTTTAATCATAAACACCTTCATTTACAAATTGCATTTTGTGTTTACTTGTGTTGTCCTTGACTATTGTTTAAATTGGTTTGATGTTCCGAAACACTTAAGTGTGACAAACATGTAAAGGAACAGGAAATGAGGAAGGGGCAAACACTTTTTCACACCACTGTACAGAGAAAAAGGTGCTTCACTTCCCCTCTGTGCAGTCGGTGCTGAAAGACAATGCTTCTGCATCTGAGACATTTGACAAAGTTGCAGAAAAGTACACTGTCGAGTCATAATCAGACTTGGGCAAGAGTTTGAGAATAGGTTTTGTGACCTCGATCAGCTTGAGTCATGTGTGTCATTCATTTCAAATCCTTTCATGAACGTGGACATAACATGCATTGCTGAGCATCTTAGTGCAGTGTTCAACTTGGATGCTGAACAGTTGGAGCTTGAGATCATAACATTGTGAAATGACCTCCACCTCAAAGTCTACCAGGCTGCACCAAACTTTTAGTGGCTTGTAGACACAGAGAAGTACAGTGGGGTATGCACACGCAGATATGAAGGTTGCAGCCTGTTTGGTTCAACCTATCTCTGTGAATCAGCGTTTTCTGACATGAACTTCATCAAGAACAAACACAGAGCACGCCTCACTGATGCACATCCGAAAGACTCACTCCAGAGTTGCAGTGTCAAGTTACACACCAGATTACAATACACTGGTGAACAGCATGCAGTGCCAGTCTTCCCACTAACAAAGAAACAGACACCAGATGTTGTCAGTGGCAACACGGCAGTGCCATGGCAATGTGGAATAAAATACTGAAAAATTGTGTTCAATTCAAAAGTGTGTTCATGGAATGTAACAAAGATAATTTTGTTAAAAAATGCTGCAGATTTGGTCATTAGTTCAAAATGTGATCAGATTTATTTTAAAATATGAAAGTAGATTTTTCTTAAACGTTACATAATTGATCACTTTTTCAAACATGGTGCAACATAGTTCATGATTTGTTCAAATGGTTTGTCAGTGGTTAGTGACAATGGGACATTTTTTCTATGAAATGTTGTAGAAGTGATCATCTCAAAATGTGAACAATTGCTGAGATTAATAGAAATAAAGTGTTGAATATTAATATGATCTGTTTCACACCTTGTTAATTCATTGTTGATAATTATTGTGAGAAATCATTAACGTGATCCGTGTCATCACATAGAGTATCATTTATCATTAATAAATAATAATTAATATATAACTAAAGGCAAACTGAGCAAATGTGTTATTTCAGAAGAGTGGATCAAACTGGTAGCCCTGGTAGCCCAACTCAGTACCCATGAAGTAGCTCTAGTTCAAAAAGGTTGGTGACCCCTGCAGGAGACTGATGGAACTGCACTGAAGATAAAATTGTTCTTACCTGCAAAACTTCTTCTTCTTTAATAACTCAAAAAAAAAAAAAAAAAATTTAATTATATTATAATAACAACACAACCCCCTCCCCCCAAAAAATAAAATTTTTTGAACTGAGTTCTTTCTAGGAATAAACTTTGAATAGAGCAATAGATCTTACTTTATACAGTGACACGAACAGTGATGTCATCATACTATGAGTTTTCCTCCTCAACAAGACACGTATATTCTCCCTCATCAGAGACTCGGAGAGATGAGAGTTTGAGTGAAGCGTTGTCCTTCTGTAGCTCCTGTTTAAATTGTTGTAAGTTCTTCCTCTGTAGGACTGAGCCTGCTTTTCATTTCTGTCTTCATGATCTTTATAGAGATGCACTAATGAGTCTTCTACATCTAGTCTGAACCGCTCCCACTCTCATGTGCACAGCGCTGGTGTTGGGTTTGATAAAACAGAACAGAACCAGATCTTCACCAGCTACAGCATCCAGAGGAGCTTCTGGACCAACCACCTCTAATCGCTCTGTGTTCATCAGATATATTACATTATAATGATCCATGTATCTGTAATAATTCTACACAAATCTAACATGGCTAGAATATGTGAAGTTTTATTTACACAAATCGAACATTTGTTTTGTAGAAAACATGAAATACGTGAAAATTAATAAAGGTGAGCATGAATAAAAAATATTTACATAGAGAAAGAATACACACACACACACACACACACACACACACACAAATAGAGACACACACAGACACACACAAACACAAGCACACACACACACACACAGACACACACACACACACAAACAGACACACACACACACACAAACAGACACACACACACACACACACAAGACACACACATACACACACATACACACACACACAGACACACACACACAGACACACACACAGACACACACACACACACACAGACACACACACGACACACACAACACACACAAACAGACACACACACACACACACACGACACACACACACACACAAAAGACACACACACAGACACACACACACACACACACACACAAAGACACACACACACACACACACACAGACACACACACAAACAGACACACACACAGACACACACACAGACACAAACACACAAATAGACACACACACACACACACACACAAACAGACACACACACACACACACACACACACACACACACACAGACACACACAAACAGACACACACACACACACACACAGACACACACACACACACACACAGACACACACACACAAACAGACACACACACACAAACAGACACACACACAGACACACCACACACACACACACACACACACAAACAGACACACACACAGACAGACACACACAAACAGACACACACACACACACAGACATCACACACACACATCGTTCTATTCTGTCATACAGTTTGCAGTAACTACATCTTAAAACCTGTATTTACTTTATTATTATTTTTATTCTTTATACTTTAAAATGGTTTTAAACTGTATTTGCTCTTCATTTATTCATTTATTCACACACACACACACACACACACACACACAGACACACACACACAAAGACACTAACACACACACACACAGAGACACACACACAGAGACACATACACATAGACGTGTCTTCTATTCTGTATCAGGGGAGTCATCCTGTTTCAAAACCACTGTATTTCATTTATTATTATTTTTTATTCTTTATACTTTAAAATGGTTTTAATGGTTGTTCTTCATTTATTGTACACATTATTATAATTATTATAATTATTATTATAATTATTATTATTATTATTATTATTATTATTATTATTATATTCCATTGTAATAACTATAAATCTAGTCATGTAGTCACACAGTGTAAATAGAATATATCTCTATTTTCATTTAGTCTGTTGGGTTTTATCTACACAGACATCAGCAGCTGAACTTCATCCATTTTATTGATCATATTAAATTCTGCAGTAAAACTCAGTGTGAACTGTAAATGATCTTTATCATTACAAATCAAATATCAATAAAGTTCCACAATCATAACGTGTAAAAAACAGACTGAAGGATTCAAATGATGTTTATGAAAAAAAACAACAACAAAAAACAGGTTTTAAAATAAACTGTACAGCACTTTAAAAGGGAATATGTATTTCTAAACTTTACCAGAAAAAGTAAAATATTAATTTAATTCTCACCATTTAATAGATGATTAAATCTGTGAGGTGAAAATTCATTCAGTGTTAGATACAGGAGAGATGATCAGTGGTGCTGAATTTTTACCTCCAAAATGAACACCAGGATGGAAGAAAGGATAGAGTTTCTCAGTGAAAAACTGATCAGTGAAAGAGTAGATATGAGAGCTGGACTTCACATCATAAAAGGAGACCAGACCCTCCTCATAATCCACAAACACCCCCACCTTCTCCAACTTCTCTCTCAGTGTGAGGGGGACAGAGGGACCAGCACAAGCCGAATACTGATTCTCATTCAACATCTCCACAGTCCAGAATCCATTCTGAGGTCTCTGTATAATCAACCTCTTCCTGTTAATGTTCTCTCTCACAACTCCTAATGTCCACTCAGTTTTCCCTCTGACCTCCACCTCATAATAAAATCTCCCTGAGGAGAAACTCTGCTTTCCCAGAACAGCATGATATCTAGTAAACCTCTGTGGTGTATCAAGGAGATCCTGTCGTGTGTCTCCACATGTCACTTCTTTTCCATCAGCAGTCAGGATGAGATATGGATTTGCTGTATCAGGATCCAGAGTCACATCCACTGAGAGAAACACACAGAGTGAGATGTCAGTTTCAGGTAAAAATATTAAATCTAGAGGATTTGTAGAAGACTACATGTTTAAATGAAAAATGAGTTGTATAAAGAGAAAACTGTAATCAAACCCCAACCCTGGAGGTGTGAGGCGAACGTGGTAACCACTAAAGATGAGAAATAAAATGTTTTCCTTCTGAAACTTTATTTTCAACCTTATCTATTTCAATATTATAAATGTAGATCAGTTTTTCACTCCCATACACAGACACACAGAACTTCTCACTTCATGAGAAAATTTCAACAAAGAAACAGAACAGAGACATTTTCAAACTCACTCCAAAATAAAAGTAGCTAGTGTAACGTTTACTTAAATATCTTCTCCTCTACACCTATACATTTACTAATGGATTAATAAAATAAAAAATAAAAAAGGCAAATCCCATAAAAAAAGATTAAGAAAATGTAACGTATGTATATGTTTATACACTAGCTAACAGAATAAACTGATTAGTCAATTTTAAAATCTATCATTTCCTCTGAATTTTAATGATGGAAACTTTTTTGTTCTGGTTGGAAACTTTTATTTTGACATGGGTTTGAAACGACTGCCTTTCTATTTCCTTTTCTGAATGTTTTAGTTATGACGTCTAGGTGTGTGTGTGTGTGTGTGTGTGTGTGTGTGTGTGAGAGAGAGAGAGAGAGAGAGAGAGAGAGAGAGCTGCAGCTTTAACGTGAAAATATTTATTTTTACTGCCTGAGGTTACACACACACACACACACACACACGCGCACAAATACAGTAGAGACTCTGATGTAACTGTACTGAAGCTAAAAAAAAATCTGGGTTGGATACTTTTATTTTGACATGGGTTAGAAATGACTGCCGTTGCATTTCTTTGTCTGAATCTTTTCGTTATGACGTGTGTGTGAGTGAGAGAGAGAGAGAGAGAGAGAGAGAGAGAACTGCAGCATACATAAACTACACACATAAATACAGTAGAGACTCTGATGTAACTGTACTGAAGATAAAATTGTTCTTACCTGCAAACAACTTCTTTAATAACTCTGTGAAAAATGAATCAATATTTTATATGAATTTATAAAAAACACAGTTAGATTCAACAAAACAAAATAAATAATGAATATTTGAATCATATTTACACCACAGACCAAAAGTACAAACCAAATCCATCCTCCATTTTCTATACCGCTTATCCTACACAGGGTCTAAGGGGAGCCTGGAGTCTATCCCCCGGATAGCGTACGCATACAAACAAACTTGTGTTTGGACTAGGGGAGGAAACCGGAGTCCCCGGAGGAAACCCCTGAAGCGCAGGGAGAACACGTGCACACAGGGCAAAGGTGGGATTTGAACCCCAACCCCAGAGATGTGAGGCAAACGTGCTGATCACTAATCCCCCGAGTCCCCACAAACCAAATAAAAATAAATCAATATTTAAAACACCAGAAACAAGTTTATTGCCATCAGTATATATATATATTTTTTGTCTAGAAATAGAGAAATGTAAAGAAAGGAGAGAAATATAAATGTAAGAATCTGTTCCTCTTCCTAAATATATTCCGCTCCCTCCATAAAGGATTTTTTTTATTTGCATCTGTTTTAAATTTGTTCTCAAATATTTCACATGTGGTTAAAGTGCACATCTTCAGATTTTAATAAAGTGTATTTTTATACATTTCTGAACAAATATATTTGGGACATTGAGCTGCACAGGTGTTAGTGATTATTCAGGTGTGTTTAATTGCTTCATTAGTGCAGGTATGAGAGAGATTTCAGCATCTAGTCTTTATTCCAGACTTTTGGTCACCTTTAGAGTCTTCTTTTACTGTTCGTCAACATGAGGACCAGAGTGAGGGTGAAAGTCAAGGACACATTATAAGGCTGAGACACAAGAATAAATCAGTCAGAGACATTGGCCAAACTTTAGGCTTACAAACATATCAACTGTGTGGAACATTATTAAGAAGAAAGAGAGAACGGGTGAGCTTAGTAACTATAAAGGGTCTGGTAGGCCAAAGAAGATCTCCACAGCTGATAACAGAAGATTCTCACCATAATGAAGAAAAATCCTCATACACCTGTCTGACAGATCAGAAACACTCTTCAGGAGGCAGGTGTGGATTTGTCAGTGAATGATGTCTGCAGAAGACTTCATGAACAGAAATACAGAGGCTACACTGCAAGATGCAGACCACTAGTTCTCCACAAAAACATGATGGACAGGACAGTTTACAAAAAAGTATTTAAAGGAGCCTGCAGAGTTCTGGAAAAAGGTCTTGTGGACAGATAAGACCAAGATGAACTTGTATTACAGAGATGGCAAGAGCAGAGTGTGGAGGTGAAAAGGGATTGGACAAGATCCAAAGCATACCACCTCATCTGTAAAACATGGTCCTGTACGACTGCCTCAGGTACTGGCTCACTCATCTTCACTGATAATGTAACTGCTGATGGCAGGAGCACAATGAATTCTGAGTGCTGTTATTTACACATGGTATAAAAATACTCATTATTAAAGAATACATGGACAAAAGTATGTGGACACCTGACCATCACACCTATATGAGCTTGATGGAAATCTCATTCCAAAACCATGGGCATTAATATGGAGTTGGCATTGCACATAGTGATCTTAGGCTTGTGTGCAGCTGCGTGGCCATGGAAACCTATTTCATGAAGCTCCTGATGCACAGTTCTTGTGCTGATGTTGCTTCCATTGGCAGTTTGGATCTCTGTAGTGACTGATACAACAGAGGAAAGGTGATTTTTATGCACTAGGAGCTTCAGCACTCAGCGGCCCTGTTCTGAGAGTTTGTGTGGACTAACACTTCATGGCTGAGCTGTTGTTGCTCATAAACACTTCCATTTCACAATAACAGCACTTACACCATGTTCACACTAGCACACGACATGTCTCTCGTGTCACTTGTAGTTTGTCTCTTGTGGGTGTGGAGCGAGTGCTGCTGCTGTTGTGTGTGGGTGTGTACCGTCCATTCAACTCCAGTGAGAGTCATGACCAAAATGTAGCTTACAGCACACAGTTAACTACAGTAGATTATTTATTCATCTTTAAAATACACTTTGAATTGAAACGTTTTATTAAAGTGGAAAAAGTATGAAAAATCTGTTGTGTGATGTTGGTTACATAACGTAATCGTATTAGCTATTAGTAGCACAAGCTAACAGTACTAGCTATTTTTATTTGTCATGTCTCTATACAGGTTTAATGAGAAGTCATATGACAGGATACAATGAAACCATGGTTATGAGTTTTATGTAATTTTTTAGTTAAGCAGTACATGATATTACCTACTTTGCAGGTAGGAACTAAATGTTGTTCCACGTGCAACATACAATTAACTCGAGGAACCATTTGAGCCATCGTATGGATTTACCATGTCATTTATATTTATGGCATTTGGCAGATGCCCTTATCCAGAGCGGTTTACATTTATCTCATTTATCTGAGCAGTTTAGGGTTAGTTAAGGGCCTTGCTCAAGGGCCCAACAGTGGCAGGATGACGGTGCTGGGGTTTGAACAGTAGTCCAACGTCTTAACCATTGAGCTACATCATATTTAATTTACATAAAGGTGAGAAAATAACTCATGTTACTTGTCGCGCTCTCACTGATATTGAAGTCGCAGCTCAGTGTCATGTGTGTGTGTATATATATATATATATATAAATAAAACACGAATGGTCATCTGTCGCTTTGTCGCTCTCTAGTGTGAACATATCTTTACAGTTAACTGTGGCAGATATAACGGGGCAGAAATTTCACAAACTGACGTGTGGTAAAGATGACACACTGACAGCACCATGTTTAAAGTCACTGAGCTCTTTAGTCCATTCTACTGCCAGTGTTTGTCTCTGGAGATTGTACAGCTATGTGCTTGATTTTATACACCTGTTAGTAATGAGTGTGACTGAAACACCTGAACTCAGTAATTAGGAGGGGTGTCCACATACTTTTGGCCATGCAGTGTATTTTAGAGCTAGTGTCATGTGTAAAGATGATAATTCATGTCAGTAATTTAAGTGTATTTACTGTAATTCATTTCAGACCTCACACACACACACACGCACGCACCATTTCTTTTTATGCCTAGACCAGTGTCTCCCAACCTTCTTGCAGTCAGGGCCCCCTTTCAAAGTAAAAAAAAATTGTGGCACCCTACACAAACACTAATGCTAGACAGTGTTAAGCCTGGTTTATACTCAACACATCTGCAATAGTGTGAGGGAGCGCACAGCAGAAATGATTCGATGTAGCGGTTTGCATGCCATTTTTTGTATGTGAATGACTTCGAGCCAACTCTTGCTGAAAGGTACGATTGTAGAGGCATCTCTGTGATCCATCCATGCGGACCATAGCGATAGCCAGATGGCATAAAATCCACGGAAACATTTTTAAAAATAGTGATTTCGATTTGCTTTGTACATACTGTTGAAGTAAAGTTAAAAGTTTTTTGCGGGTGCACCAAGTTTTCATTCATCAGTATCTTCACAAATATACAGTCACTACACTACACCTTCAGACAGTGATTAAACCTCATTCTTTTGTCTTTATAGATACATTCACATTGATGGGCGGCCATACAGAGTGATCATTCTGTAATATCTTTCTTTTGTCTCTGTACATAAAGAGACATTTGCACTGATGGGTGAACATAATGATTTTGTAGATGTGAGAAATAGAGGTGCACCGATACTAAATTTCTCAGCCGATACGATAACCGATTAGTGATATCGGCCGATACCCATACCGATAGTTGGGTGGTTCTGCCTTTTATGCCTTCTTTAAAACGAATAATAATTAATTCCACAATTCTGAAGGAAATGCAAATAAAAACATTATTCACTCCATTTCTACAAGTAGTTTCACAGTAACTGGTCTCATAAACAGAAAACACATTACTCTAATTAACATTAACACATGAACTCAATTCTGCAGATTAAATTAAGATTTCTTAACTTATTGAATGTTATTAATTCATATTAACATTGACTGAAATCTAAAAAGCCTCCTGTTAGTCTCACATTCACTCTCCACAAACACAAGCATTTCTACTTCATCACTGAACATCAAACTGGTCATATATGATATAAACTTTTTTATATATTAACATTAAATATGAAATATTCTACTCTACAAATATATTTTTCTGTGCAGTATATACTTTTTTCAGCTTCTTCATTTAAATCTTTTAACAGTGCACTGGCCCTTTAATTCAGCGCGAGCAGCTCGAGATAAAAAAATTTGACTCGACGCCGAAACTCCCGCTTCCCTGCTGCAGCGTCCGGTGTAGACTTTATCAGTGCAGAGATTACAGAGATTACAAACTACAGTTTTATCCTCATTCCACACAAGAGACTGTGGGTTTTAATGAAGTTTACTGAAAACAAACAGAACAATTCCTCCTCAGCATTCAGCAACTCCACACGATATATCTTGTTTATAAGCGTTGCTATGGTTGTCCCGACAAACCAGTCTCACTCTGCGGAGTCAGGCGGAAGTATAAACAAGGTTTTATCTCCATGAGGATAAATTTGATGGTCCAGAAGCATCTGGAGCTTTTCTTTTAAGAAATCTGTCCATATTAATTTTCACTACACAAGAACCGTCACACACTAATTATGAGGATAAAACACACGCATGCGTTCCACATAATGATGCTGATGTGCTGCTGACAGGTCCGCGTGGGGGGTCGAGGGGGAGGGGATTATTTTATATAGATAATTTGTTTGTTATTGTTATGTGTATGTGTTATTATTTCAGACATGAGATATTTATTATATATATTAAATGTTTTCTACACATTTGAGCATTTTAGAAATGTTGAAGGATTTTTACACTTCACCCTGCTCTCATCAGAGGACACACCAGGGCTGGGAAACACTGAGACTGTGTACACAGTGCTTTATTATCTTACATTTCAACAAAGTGATATTGTCTCCTCCAGTGAAATATTCAGGATGATTTTAAAAGCACAAAAAGTTCATTCTCACCTGAGTATTCCTTCTCCCTCTGAAGCTCTGAGGCTAAAACAGATAAAATAGTTTTGAGTATTTTGTGTGAATTCTATACAAATAAAAGTATAAACAGATTAAACAGTGTAATACAAATCAGATTGCAGTTATGAAATGTAATTGTCCTCTGATTTTATTTATTTGTTAAATGACTGAGAACACTTCACAAAGTGGAACATGACGTTACAGGTCAGTTATGAGTCATATAGAAAAGAAGTAATTTACTGTATTGTGAGTGATGTGTTTGTATCTCTACTCTTCTTACAGAACTCACTATGGAGTGAAATCAGAGTCAACAGAACCTGATCCTGAATGTGTAATGCATGTAAAGAAATGTGTAAATATATTTATTGAAAACTGTCAGTATGAATCTTAAGATATTTGAATATATTGATTCTGAAATTCAGGTTTTTAATACTTAGGTTAAGAAATTCCAGTAATAAAAAGCTGTTTAAAAGATTCAGTGTTTCAGAAGTTGGGGTTTAAAAAACAGGTAGTAAAAAACTCAAGAAGTCAAAAATCCAGAGAAAACATCTGGGAAACTCAGAAAGAGGAAATGAGCCAAACTCTTATCAAACTCGGTCCTGACCAATCACAACACACCAGATGTTTTCTCTGATTTTTTTCAGCTTGAATTGTTTGAACCTGAATTAGTTTTACTACCTGATTATTTTTTCCTGAATTTTTGATACCATGATTTTTTATTACCCAATATTTTTTATTGAAATGTTTAATACTTGAATTTCATATAGTTTAATTCAGAACCAAATTTAAATAAATTTATATTCACATTTTTCACTAAAATCACATTTACATGTTATTTTTACAAGCATTAAAAATTCAGTTTCAGGTTCTTCTGACTGATTTCATTCCACAACACGGTGTCCTGTTTACATCCTGGTGTCAATTCTGGATATATGACTTGAGCTGTGCATAATTTCGTAGCATTCATTTAAACAAACATGAGAAGGAGCTGTAATTTCTGCCCTCTGCCCCGATCTGCACCTTCTTGTAAAGCACAAACAGTCTAACAACCTCACAGTTATCTTTGTGATTATATTTGATCAGAGTGATATTGCCTGTTAAATTTACTCCAATTATTTAAATAGTATGATTTTAAAAGGACAAACAGTTCATTGTTACCTGCTTTTTGTTCCTGCCTCTGAAGCGCTGAGGATAAAACAGATAAACTGGTTTAATAAACAAACATTAATAAACAACAAAAATTCCTGAATTTCCCCTTGGGGATCAATAAAGTATCTATCTATCTATCTATCTATCTATCTAACAAATACATTTTTTTATAAACATTTTATAGTAAGTAATTTAATGTTTTCTGACTGATGTGTTTGCATTTCTAATCTTCTTACTCCTTGTTTACATCCCAATAAATGTTCAAATCTGTATAAACCTGATGTGTGTGTAATTTGTCATTATTAGTTTGAGTAAACATGAGAAGGAGCTGTAAATTCTGCCCTTTGCCCTGATCTACACTTTCTCATGAACCTTCAGCATCTTACACTGTGTCTGTAAGTCATGAGTACTGAGGGGGAGGGTTTGATAAACATTACTGAGTCAGTGTTAATGTCAGCTCAGCAAAATTCACATTTAATATCATACAGTGCCTGACTCCTGCTGAATATGACAGAATATCATAAAATAAATGAATATAGACACAGTACCCACTACCTACTTTATACACACTAACAGTGTTGGGAATCTCTCTATTCTCTATTCCCTCAGATATGTATAAGTATGTTTAGGTTATAGTTTGATTTCTGTCTCATGAACTTTACAGAATCTGTCTGTTGTGTACGTGCCAGTTTAAAATGTCAACATAGGAACTTCAGGTTTTTAAAATGAGAAATACAAATCAAGCAACTGACATTTCAGACACAATAAAAAAGTGCCATCAACGAAAATAGTTCCCAAAGAACAACTACTGCTAGAACTGTTTTATTTATGGAGTGGAGTGATACAAACAAATGTCCCAGTGCTTGTCCAATCACATTAGTGGACTGGAACTAACTGATGTAGAACTGTTAATGTAGCACTATTCATTCACCCCGATTAGTTCCTGCACAGTTACATAAACAAAATCTTTTAAAAAAGCATAAAAAAAAAACTTCACCATCATTAACGATTATAAGAACTCATTTGTAATACAAAAACCCACAGAGATGTGACCCACCATTCTGAGCCATTAAATAATAATAATAATAATAATAATAATAATAATAATAAATAATAATAGACATCCTCTCTCCCCCCTAATGCTCTCTGGTCTCTATGGTAAGGTTTCAACGTATCACATGACCGAGACAAGCGTCAAGAGACAGAATCAAGCGTCAAGAGTGAGTCGTAGAAGGATGTAACGGAGAGAATCCGGTCATTTTTCAGATCCAGATAATAAATAAAACGGAAATAATGTAAGTTATTTATTCTTATAGTTATTTATTTATTCTGCTCTAAAACACCTGATCCAGATAATCAGCTCATTAACAGCCCTTCCTGACCTAAAGTGAGTGCTATTGCAGGAAAAACAGTAAAATGTGTAGGACATGGGGTTCTCCAGGACCAGAGTTGGGAATCTGTGGACTAAAGCTATGGTATAAACTGCAATATAATTTAAGCTAGAGATATTATGAAGGAAAATGATTTAAAGATTACCTTTCTTGTAACAGATAACTGCAGTTACTATCGATCCAACAGCAATAAGACACGCTGAAACTGAAATGCCCACAACCCACTTCCAAGCATCAAAGACTTTACCTAAAACAAAACCAAGTTTACAGTGTTACAGATATTTTTAATAAACTGTGCAGGAATTATTGATAACTGCAAAACACACTCAGACAGAACTGTAGCAAAATCACCAACAGATATAATAAAAATAGTGCATACGCTCTAATGCAAGAATAGTGTGTGTTCATCACAATCATGTTTCATCTTTAATCACCTCATCTGTAATGATTACAGTAGAATGTTATAAGTTTTTAATCATAGACACTTACTATTAATGATAACCTCTGACTCCATCATGTGATGTTTTTGTTGAAGTCTGCAGTAAAACCTGTTGGCGTCGCTATAATCATAAACAGTGATGCGGCGTTTCACACTGAAGCCCTCAGTGTTTCTGTGTATCTGTGTATCTTCAGCAGGCAGAGTGTCTCCTCCTCTGTTCATCCAAAGAACCTCAGGTTCAGGTTTCCAGCCTCTGGACTCACACACTAGATTAATCCCTCCTGAGTGATCATAACTCTCCATCGTGATCACCGGGTGGCTTCCCTGAGCTATAGGCAATAAATAAAATATTGTTTTAAATATAGTGAAATCATGTTAGGTTCACTCGCTGAAGCCAAAGGTTGGATTACGACAGTGAAATAACGATACAAGGCACAGAGATTTGTTTAACTATACATATTAAATGCAATGCACAATAAGAACAAGTGCAATGGCAAAGTAATAAAATGGAAAAGTGGGATCCCAAATATACAAAAGATGAAAAGTAATAATAATAAAAACTCAGTACAGTTGTGAGTGCACTCAAATTAGACTAGACCTGGGTCTGTTAAAATAAAAGCTCACAGTCCAACGATTGCACTGATATTGGATTAATGCAAGGTGGGTGTCTTCCTCCAGGGAAAGCAAGTGTCATTGTGCACACAGTTCTACCTGACCCCTTGGGCCAAGGGGAAATAGATCAAGGCTCTCTGGCTCAGTCTCTCTAGGTTGCAACCTCCTAACTACAACCAGGCTCTTTATCAAATGGGGTTGGCTCATCATCCAGTACTGGAACAGTTTCTTTAAGAAGCTCCAGAATCTCCACCGCCTGTTCGGACTCCACCAGTAACCGTGATCACTCAACATCTAAATCCAACAATAAAACCTGACCAGTGCAATGGAACGGCGAGTTAGTTTGAGCATGCCCTCCCAATTAGACTCTCTTGTGGTATTCCACACTGTTAGTAGTTTACAACCATAACAGAAAGTAAGTATCAGTATACCGCTTCGATACAATTCAGTTACCACTGATATCACTTCCCATCTCCCTCATTACCGTCAATGGCTGAGAGGCGGACCTAACAATTCTGTTGGCTGGGATGTAGCATGTGTGGGTAGATTTTGGTTAATGTTTTCTCTGAATGGTTTTGTTTTCCTTGCCTAGCCTAGCATTAGCCCAGTCCTTTATGGTACCAGTTTTTTCCCCTGTGTTTTAGTTTATCTTTTGGTTGTTTATGACCCTTTTAAAGAAGTTCTGCACTTTGTATCCTGGACTCCTGTTATGACAAAGTTAAATCACATTTAACACATAACCGTCTCCACAGACCCTGATACCATGCTTCACTACCAAGTCTGAAACATACATGTGTTGTAAACATATTGTTTACTCAAATTGGGTAAAACAAACATTATTATTGAATTATTATTTAAAAATTACTGAATAATTATTCAGACTACAAATAACAATAACTCAATGTTCAGACAAAATGAAAATAGTTCAGAAATACTATTAGCTTATAAATTATTACAGAATAGCTTATTCTGCAAATATGTTTATATTATTTTATGATTAGAAAGCTAGGTGACAAACCACCTGTGCAGTCTGAAAAATGCAGTCAAAGTGGGAAAAGTGCATCACATGCACGAGACCACTGCTGCTGAATCTTTATACAGTTGCAGCTGTGTGAAGAATAGGACTGATTATTATTACTGTTGATTGATGAACACAACAGAAGTGGAAAATGGGCATGTTTTCTGTGTCTGAACTGAAACGAGTAAATGCTGAACCCAATATTATAGAGACAATAAAATGTACAAGCATAGGGAAAATGATGAAGATATAGAAGATGATTTACTGCCTCAGTTCCACATCTGCTTATGAAAACATGAGAGTGAAGCACAGACTAATCAAATCATACACTGTATGAATATTTTCTGTACACTGGAATTAAAAAAAAAAAAAAAGCACAAATTTAATCTCGTATTAATCGTACATTTAAACTTTCGTTTTCTTATTGATTTGCCGAGCCATGTTGTAGGTGTTGTAGACATGTTTTAGACTCACCTAGTGAGTGTATGTCTGAGTGTCTCCTGTGCTGGTGATCATTTAATCCCCAGATTCCCAACCCTGGTCCTGAATACTCTGTCCTGCATGTTTTAGTGTTTCCCCTTCTCCCAACACACATCATTTAATAATCAGTTCATTAACAGCCCTTCCTGAGTTAAATCAGGTGTGTTAGAAACAGGGATGTGTAGGGCAGGGGGTTCTCCAGGACCAGGGATGGAAACTTGTGATTCAGTGAGTGAGTGAAGTCCCATTCTAAAATCCACTTAAATAAATAAATATAATGGAGGAACACAGATTTTGCTACAAATTATGATGTGGTTTATTTATTCACAAACTATTGATGTTAAGAGAAAAGAAAGTTTATCATAGTATAACATTCACTGTATAAAGTGTAGAAATAGATCTTACCCTCGACAGTGATGTGAACAGTGATGTCATCATACCAGGATTTGTCCTCAATAAAGCATTTATATTCTCCTTCATCAGAGACTCGGAGAGCTGAGAGTTTGAGTGAAGCGTTGCCTTTCTGTAGCTCCTCTTTAAACAGTGATGTTCTTCCTCTGTAAGACTGAGCCTGCTTTTCATTTCTGTCTTCATGATCCTTATAGAGATGCACTAATGAAGCCACATCCTCTAATCTCATCCACTCCACTGTCATGTCCACAGCGCTGGTGTTGGGTTTGATAAAACAGGGCAGAACCAGATCTTCACCAGCTACAGCAACAAGAGGAACATCTGGACCAACCACCGTTAATCCCTCTGGGGTTTTTATTTTTTTTCAAAAACAAACAAATACTGTATATCATTACCAATATTATGTGTGTGTGTGTGTGTGTGTGTTCCTTGATTTCCAAATAAAATGCAAAATTTACTTTCATTTTCCCCATGATTCCATGATTGTGGGTGTGTGTACTGAAGCAGACTGGAAGATTAAAGAATCAGGAAACCGTTGCAGGAGTTTCGAGTTAATTATCTGATTAGAACTCTTCTCAGGTTGAAATTTCTCTTTTATAAATTTGTTATTCTAATAATTTGAGATACTGGATTTTTATTTCAATGAGCTATAAGCCGTAATCATTAAGATTAAAAAAAAAAAAAGCTTGAAATATTTCACTTTGCAGAATATATGAAAGTTCTACTTTTTGAATAAAATCACAGAAAAAAAATAACTTCTCCATGATATTCAGGTTGTTTTTTTATGTACCTGTATGTATGTATGCATATACTGTATATATAATGTGTATATGTGGTTTTTATTTTATTTTATTTTTTTTTTTATGTGTAACAAGACATAACTTAATTAATTGGACCCACTATTTAAAGAATTGGGGTTAGTACATTTGGACCTTTCATGATATTCTTGCATATTGTAGCTCTACTGCTGGTGTTTGCTGTCTGTAGCAGAATAACTCATGAAAATATAAAATCTTTAAGGCAATTCAAATTTAAGTGCAATTTTAAAGAAATTTTGCAGTAATGTAGGTAGCAATACTGTAGTTGTAGGTAGCAACTCAAATGTATAATCATCCATTTTTAATTATTTCTTATTTTGCTTTTTTTTTTTTTGCTGTTCAAAAAGAAAAGAAATGTGGCTGAAATCCCTGTGACCAGCACAGCCAGATAATTCTCCTGTGACCAAAAAAACTTCATGAAAATCAACATCAACAATGGTAACACCAGATTAAACTCTGTCAGCTCTTTCCCAACATGCAGTAATTTATTACTGGAGGAAGGGATGAAGCTGGATGTGGAATTAGTGAATTAGCACTTTTACCCGTTCTCATACGTATAATTTTGCTTATTCCAAATGTTATAACTTGGCTTCCAAGCAGTATAATCACAGAGTGGGAAAAAGCATGTGAGGCTAAAATGCTAACACCAGCCAGCCTGCTAACTTGGGAATCTGCTCATCAACACTGTACAAACAAACAAACAAACAAACAAACAAACAAACAAACAAACAAACAAATAAATAAATAAACTTTATCTCGTCACCGATCAGCTGTTCGAGTGAAACTTTTGAATTGTAGCAGCTCTGAAATATATAAAAACAAATCAAAAGTTTTTTAGTTGTGGCGCTTTGATTTTGAATTTCACTTCATATATAGAGAGGGCTTTCAATCTTTCAGTGATCATAACACTTTCCCCAGTCGCTGAGCCAATGATGTTACTCAGCTCTGAGAGAGGAGATCTTCCACACACCAGGATTCAGTTAAAGAGAGTCACACACCACCTTTTACAAGAGGACCAGAGAGAGTTCTCTCAAAAACATCTTTTATAACACCACTAAACTTACAGAATTCTCTGGGAACAAAAACATCACAATTTTAGAGTTCATTATAACACATACACACACACACACACACACACACACACACACACACACACACACACAGAATAGTCTTTCCCCATACCTGATTGAAATTTCATGAAGCTGAAGAGAATCAGGAGAGTCACACAGAAAAACATCATCCCTGAAAGACAGTTTATCGTTATTGCTTCAGTCTGTTTTACAAGATAAATAATATTTTATGAATTACACTCAGTGCACAAATTAATGGACATCTGTTCTATCAAAAAATAGAAATACTCACCACTTTGTAAGGGAAATATTTTCTTGATAAGAGGACGCTAAAAAGTAAAGACTGTCAATAAGTCCACAATGTCAGTTTAGTGTACTTTCGTTAGTGTAACCTGTGTAACCTGTTTCTAAATGTGAGACTAAACACACCTTTTTTTCTCTAATATGATAAGAATGGAGGAAGAGTGTTTGAGGTGACTCATTTCAGCCGAAGTTGCAAAGGCCCAAATTTAAAATGCTGAACCTTAAACACTCGCTCATATTAATCTCTATATTTAACACCTGAGTGTTAATTGACTTTGTTAGTTTAAACTTCTTTGTTTACATGTTGGTGATTGGTGATGTTGATGATGGTTTTCTATATTACCCACAATACCATTCGAGACCCTGCTGATAGTAGCATCACTTTGCTTCATCTGCTATGCTAGCTATATAAAACACAAAGTAGAACTTATTCTAGATAACAAAATAACACTCTGGTGTGACCAATTATGTGAGTGTTGTTTTGTTTTCTACACTTTATCTATTAAAACAAGAGCTGCTCTCAGTCAGGGCTGAAAATCATGAATCTGGATACATCACAGACATTCTCGACTTTGACAGATGGACTCTATACAAAGTTTTAAATAGAGTCCATGTGTCCAATTGTTTTGTTTTTTGTTTGCCTGCTTTGAGCATATTTAAAAAATCAATACATAATAGATTTTTCATGTGTTCTCCTTGTAGGAGCTGAGTGCTTCCTGAGGCTGGGGGAGTTCTTTGCTGCACCTTAGGCTTTACTTAACTAAGGGTCATTGTTATTGACTGGTATAAAGTTGGCTTAATGTTGGACGTTCTATATTCAGATATGTGGAAGTTAAGGGACCGTCTCTAAAGTTACACTAACTTCGATAGCATTTGAAGTGAATAACTTGGTCATATAAATTCATGTTTTATTATTTTTTATTAATTGATAATTACTGTTTTTAATGTCCTGAGATTCATGGCTTGTTATTGGATGACTCAGAATACACAGAAATATGGATTATTCATTTATACAGATTGATTTAACTTATTTATGATTAATGATCCATCACTGTATGAATATTAAAATTAAAAGATGAAAATTGATATTAAGAGACCATCACAGGAACATTAAAAGAACATTATGGGACCCTTACCAGTGTTATGAGAACATTCTGCAAACCTAAAAACAATGTTCTATTTCTGTAAATAAAACTTTCCTGACTAACCAAAAACAAACCTTAAATTATGTTCTGGGAACCAAATATTGTTATCTGGGTAATTTATTACTCTTCAACCTGAAGTATGCACACCTGCTTTTTTCCATGTCGAAAATATTGGCTGTTTGCTGTAAATATCTGGGATTTATGTGCACGCAGATGCTGAGTAAGCACTGATTCAGGGATAAAACCTGGGTTGATTGAGAACATTGACTGCGTTTATATGGACAACAATAATCCACTCTTAATCTAATTAAGAGGATACTTTGATTAAGAAACTACCATGTAAACACCAACCTTAATCTAATTAAGTTCATAATCTAAGTAAGCTCTAATCGAATTAAGACAGGTAAAGTACTCCTGTTTTAATCGTATTATGGACGTGCATTACAGACATGTAAACACCTTAATCACATTATGAACGTTGTGTGAGCGTTTTCACCGTGTTTTGTGACAGGACACGATCACACACGGCAGTTTTACAGCAAACAAGAGAGTTCGGCTGTGTCCCAAACTGCATACTTGCCTACTATAGTCCTGTTGTGGGGAAAAATACATGTATGTCGGCTACTATACAGTAGGTAAGTATGCGATTTGAGACGCACCCCACGACTTCAAGCAGTTGTCTATTAGCACGTACAGCATGACAAATAATTAACTGCACTTAAAGCATTCGTAAAAAGATTGAACAAAAACTCCCAAAAACTGTATACGGTCCCATAACAACCGAACTGTATGTTGATACGTGAAATTGTGGAGTGACGTCGAACGGCGTGGCGCGGTGACGTAATGACGCGGGCTCTTAATCTAATTATGATCTATAACATGTAAAACGGGAACATGACCGGAGTATTCCAAAAGCGACTCATGTAAACACCTTCATCACATTATTACCTTACTTAGATTAAGCTCAATAATTAGATTATTGCTGTCCATGTAAACGTAGTCATTGATAACCAATGTGAACCCAATTGAACCAATGAGCCCAACTGTTTATCATTTTCTAGAATGTATTTTAAGCATTTAAACTAGGCCCTTAAACTGAAATGTGTTGGAATGATTAGGATTATAAAACACACACACACACACACACACACACACACACAGTCACGATTTCCCCTCGTAGTAAGCGCTGAAGCATGCAGCGTGCTCAGAAACCTGAAGTGCGAGCACTCTTCTTGGTTTTCAGAGACATTGACTTTGTTTACATTTGACACATGCATCTGTGATTTCTGTCCTGTCTCTGCCGCTGTATTTTCATTGGTTGTTTCCCGTATGTGTCATCATTGTTCTCAGCTGTCGATTACGTTTGTTATTTAAACCCCTCGTGTATCTATGTATCTCATGAAGTACTGAGTGTTATCACTGTACCAAGCGTTTGTACCCTGTTCCTCGTTTTGTTTCATGGTCTTTGATATTGTTTCTCATTACATACTTTTATGTTTATGCCCGTTTGCAGATCACCTGACCCATTACCTGTTTCTGACCACACTATTGTTTCATGATTTGAATTTGTCTCCCTGTCTCTCTTTAATAAAGCTCTTATCTGCAATTGCATCGGTCCTAACCTCCATTACGTGACACACACACACACACACACACTTCACACAACCATAATAAACATAAATCAACAATAACACTCGTCTGCTTTATTCATCAGTGCATAGAGGACATTTATAAGACATTATTTATACTAAGTGAAGTGGAATGGCAACAATTGCTGTCTGAGTTTTGGTCCAGTTTGGGGTTTTATATATGATCTTGAATACTTCCTGGAAAATTAAACTTAAGAAACACTACTAGTAAAGATAAAGTCTGTATATGTAGTCTAAGCAGGTGAATTTCTCTTAGTCTTGCCAGTCACAACCATAACACTGCTTCAGGAAAAGCTGTGAGGTTTGTCACTGTGTGCATTTTGTGTGTGAATGTCAGGTGACTACTACAGAATGACTACAAAAGATGTGCAAATTCTAAACCTTTGCAGGAATCTGACCTAATGCAGTAAATCTGTCAGACCAGACCAGCACTCCTGAGCAACAGCGATGTGTTAGTCGTTGTTTCCAAACACAGTGTTGAGTTGCTGAGTCACTCTAATGAAGGTGGTGCGGCGACTCAGCTCCTTCAGCTTCGCAGCTCCCACGTAGGTGCAAGTGGAGCGAATTCCACCCAGTACGTCCTTCACAGTGACCTCCACTGGCCCTTTATAAGACACCTCCACTGTCTTACCCTCAGACGCCCTGCATCCATGAGAGAGAGAGTTGTGTGAGTTTATTTTTTTAAACTGCTCTCTCTGAAAATCATTTCCAGGGACTGGTATCCAAGGCAACAGGAATAATAGAATATATCTGTATGCATGCTGCCTGATATCCTGCATGATAACATTAAACATGTTAAAACATGGTGTAATGACTACATCCTGATTTTTCTCTCCTGTACTCAGTACTCTGCCAGTCTTTCTCTCACCTGTACTCTGCTACTCCTCCTGCGTGCTTCTTCATGGCCGTATCGGAGCTCATGCCGTAGAACAGTTTGTACTTTTTACCGTTTTTCTCAATGGTCTCACCCCCGCTCTCAGAGTGACCTGCCAACATTCCACCTAGCATCACGAAGTCCGCTCCTGCACCTGTCCATCACACAACACAGCAATCAATCAAATATAGTTCAGAGAATATTAGACACATGGAGCACAAAATCCATGAAAATAGGTAGGGAAATGTAAGTGATGTTTCTTCTTGGCTTTGTTGATTCTGAAAGTTGTCACAAGTTGCTTTTGTAGCCTCCCATTCTATATTCTCACTTTTGCTTGGCATTTGAGAGGGCAGTTGTGTGCCACATTCATAGTGGTCCAGAGCACTCTGTTCCTTAACCACAGTATACAGTAAGTTGATAATGCACCAGTCCTCTGATTTAGAGCAAGTCTAAATTTGTAAACCAATTTATCCAATTTCAGCAGCCTAGAGACAGAAGATGGGCATCCATCCAATTCCACTGTTTGCATGCCAACTTCAGCATTTTCCAAGACCTTTTCCCCACTTTGGTTATAGATGTAAAAAAATATTGTGATGGTGTTGAGTCACACTAAATACTACCTTGTGATTTCTTTGGTGGTTTCTGAATGTAGAAATAGCCACACAGCTTTCATCTGGAGAATGTTGATTTGCTGTTAAAGTTCACAGCTGATTTTGCCTCACGTAGATCTTCGATCTAAAGCCCGTACATATACTCTCCTACACCTGTTGGGTGGCATCTCTTGAATAGGACACCCCAATAGAGGAAACATCTGCTAACAAAGCCTCAATAGTGAGCACATTCTCTTGTCTCCATCACTAACACATGTGTTTGTGTCATGGCTGAAAAGTAGGAGTTGCTAGCACCATGGTCTTACCTAGACAAACAAAGCCTGTGCATGGCAGCCTGCCCACTTGAAATTCCTCAGATGCAGCCACAATCACACATGTTCTAACATCTCCACTAGAGGAATTGGAGATAAGCCCAGTGGCCCAGTATCTAGAGATGGGCATTATTCAATAATATTCTATTTGAACATTTGAGCTCATAAAAATATATTTGTTCATTTAAATGAAGTTTAATGAGAAAGATGTGATTTTTCTTAATCATTAAGATTTTGTCACCGTTTCAGAACAAGCTCATAATTAACTTATATCCACAACAAGGTTTTTTTTAGTTGAAAACATTACGCAATGTCTGTAAACAAGACAGTACAGAACACAAGTATTTAAGCTCACGCAGAGCGAAAAACAAATGCTAATAAAGCACACAGCCCCAATTAACATAAAGAACCAACATAAACACTTGGTTATCATGTTTATATTGTTTCACATGTTCTTGTTGAGAAAAACAATCATACAGTATCCACATGTTCGGGTGAAAGTCGGCTCCTTAGTCTGTTAACAATTAGGCCAGCTGTGGAGAAAACGTACTTTCTGTCCACCAATGAATCGGAAAAACAAAACAACCACCACGTGTTAAGCTGTGGCTTTAGCAAACGTGTATTAAGTCACTGAGAAAATCTGATTGGAAAAATGATGGTCCTGAACGCTGGTTTATGTTTGGCAATGCCTCCTGTCAGTCATGTAATAGACACTATACTCTACAGCGCCACCCAATGCATTTAGTTATAACTGTGAGGTTTAGTTTGGGTGCTCAGGATTTAACAAGCGAAATCCGAGTAATATTTTTACTTTTCAAATAATTATTGCACCCCTACCAGTATCCATCACCGACACAAAGATATCATCACACTTTCTATCAATAGACATGATGGACCATGATTACACTGTGGAACTGTTGTCCCAGGCTCACTGCTACTTCCTCAACTCTTGGCTGTAACACAGTGGGATATTCTCTTACTTTTTTCTTCATAGAAAGCAAAACAACAATTGAACATGGTGCTGTACTTTTACACACAACATACCAAGACATGTATAAAGGCAAATCTATAGATCATGTCTTCATGTCTTTCTGAAGCGTTAGGATGCACATCGTAGAACACAACATATATCCCCTGTTTACAGAAATATGTTTAACAGTAGCCTTCTAAGATAAAAATATTTTAATAACTGCATGCTAATACTGTGTAATAAACAGACTGCGCCATAATCCAGAGCAGTGAAACATACCAAAAGCCTTAGAGACATCACCAGGACAAGTACATCCTCCATCCTGGGTGAGAAACCATAAAGAAAACAATTAAAATCTAGCAAGAACATCTGCTCTCCCACAAATGCCTTGGTTCGCTAATGTAGACTAAGCAGATAACTGTAGCTCACAGAGATGATGTGTCCACCCAGGCCATGTGCAGCATCAGCACACTCGATTACAGCACTCAGCTGAGGGTAGCCCACACCTGTCTTCTTACGGGTTGTACACACTGAGCCTACACAGAACAAAACAGCATATATGATGTACGTCAGATAAATTTGATATGTTAGAAATTATAAATGTCAGATAAATGAAACATACATAATAAAAACCACTTGTTCTAGCGTCATAAGAATTGAGTGATATGATTGTGTGTTGTCACCTGGACCGATGCCCACTTTAATGATGTCAGCTCCAGCGAGAATCAGCTCCTCCACCATCTCTCCCGTGACCACGTTTCCAGCCTTGACAGAAGTTTACAACTATGCTGAAAACAATCCCACCATCTTATACCACACAAATACACTCTACTTCACTCTGTCTGTATAAACAATGTGTTGTGTTTGCCAGACAGAGTGAACTACTGACCATGATGGTGTGTGAAGGGAACTTCTGCCTCACGTCCTTGACAAAATGCACAAAGTGCTCCGAATATCCGTTCGCTACGTCGACACAAACGTACTGTATCTGAGGCACAGCTGCCAAAATATCAGAGAGCCTCTCGAAATCATTCTCGCCTGTTCCAGTGCTGACGGCCACGCTCTGAAGACAGACGAAGAGAGAGACACAGACAGAAAGAGAGAACGTGACCTTCAGAGCAGGATTACAGTGTGATCATTACTAAGTACGGAATAAAACATGACGAGGTGGTGTGATGAGGTTCACTTCAGGAAGATGAAAGTAATTCAGTTTTGAAGTATTCCATTGACACCACATCCCAAAGAGTTTTATTCCTTTTATACCACAGGAATTGTCTCTGTTTATTATAAATCTGTTTACTGTTGGACTTCCATACAAGTCCACCATACAAGTCCCTGTGAATGAGCTGTTACTATAGAAACGATAATCTGACAAACCATACTCGACATAATACAGAAATAAACTACAGAATTACACGCAAAGAAGCCAAACCTGGGTCCCATTTGTTTTTTTACCTCTATGCATTCTGGGTGCTTCACTGCAAACTCTTTCCAGTCGTCTACGCAGTAATGTTTGTGAAAAGTGAGAACTGGAGCAAAACAGTGGATTTTTCCTTTTTTTTGTTTTTGTTTGTTTTTGTGCTTTTTCTCCCACCACAAAAAAAAAAATATCTTTCTCCACCACTAATATTTTTTTTCAATGTTGTTCTCCACCATTTTTGTTTTCCACAACCCGCAGCGTACCCACTCCTTCCGGACACCACCCCCAAACACAAAACACCCCGGCCATCTCAAAGGTTCCAACCGTGTCCATGTTAGCAGCGATGATGGGAATACCTCTGTAACTGCCTTTTGAGTTTCGGAAAGTAAAGCTGCGCATCAGATCCACCTAACAAACAAGAGTATAAAAGAAAGAAGATGGAGAATGTGAGAGAGAGAGAAAGGCTTAACGTATGATGAAAAATGTATCTTTTGTCAATCAGCCATTTTAAATGCATGTATAATTTGGATGATTAAGGCAATATGCTATTTCAAATGTACATGAATTAAACAGACACCCTTGTACCTCACTACGGGACTTGAGCGTGCTGCGTTTGGGGCCGGAGCAGCACATCCTTGAAGTCGAGTTTGATGTCGTTCTCGATGCGAGGCATGGCTGCTGTTACTGTATCTGTGTGTGTGTGAAAACAGTATCTCTGCTCTGTGTAGCAGTGTGTCCTTTGTGCCTCCTATTTGTTTAAACAGATAGGAAAACTGTCTCACGCTCCTGCTGGAAAGAATGAGAAGTGGAAATGTATCCTGTCCATTCAAAAAGAAATTCTTTGAAATGTTTGTAATGTTTCATATTGGGATGTGTGAAAATATCCTCACAATGCACTCTATATACACTACCGGTCAAAAGTTTGGGACACTCAACTGAAATGTTTCTCATGATCTTAAAAATCTTTTGATCTGAAGGTCTGCTCTTGACTTATAGAACACTTTTTTAACCTTAGCGGTTCTACAAAGCACTTTACACTGGTTCTCATTCACCCACACACTCACACGCACACACACACACACCTGCAAGGAACTAACTTGCCATCGGGAGCAACTTGGGGTTCAGTGTCTTGTGGCATGTGGAGTCATGTGGGCCGGAAATCGAACCACCAACTGTACAAAAACATTATTGTGAAAGAATGATGTGTTACAGCATGTATGTGGAAAAATGATGAATATAAAACTCTTTGCCTGTCAGAGGTGAATGTTGTTGTTGTGTTGGACAAAGAAGTCAAAGAGATTTGTAATCATGCAGTTAAAATGAATTTTAAACTGCAGTTTGTCTCCATCATGGACTTTAGAGGCACATGTTTTCTTCCAAAAGCTAAAACTTACCAGATATTTATCACTAGAGACTCGCTGAACTTATTTTGTCCATCAGGGTCAAGTTTTTCCTCAAATGTTTTTCTCTCATCTTCTGTGACTCTTTTTCCT
This sequence comes from Ameiurus melas, assembly GCA_012411365.1. Classification (NCBI taxonomy): domain Eukaryota; kingdom Metazoa; phylum Chordata; class Actinopteri; order Siluriformes; family Ictaluridae; genus Ameiurus; species Ameiurus melas. Next base: position 13,856,747 of record CM022756.1, read on the forward strand.
GAAGAACAAAAACTACCAACACAAATAAATGAGTAAAGTTTCAGAAGGAAAACATTTTATATTTCTCATCTTTGACAGGGTGGCTTAGTGATTACCACATTCGCCTCAAACCTCCAGGGTCCAGGATTCCCGCGGCTCTGCGTGTGTGGAGTTTGCATGTTCTCCCCGTGCTGTGGGGGTTTCCTCCAAGTACTCCGGTTACCTCCTCCAGTTCAAAGACATGCATGGTAGACTGATTGGCATGTCCAAAGTGTCCATAGTGTATGAATGGGTGTGTGAGTGTGTATGTGATTGTGCCCTGCGATGGACTGGCACCCTGTCCAGGGTGTACCCCGCCTTGTGCCCGAATAGCTTCCTGGGATAGGCTCCAGGTTCCTGCAAACCTGAAAAGGATAAGCGGTATAAAAGATGGATGGATGGATCTGCTCCTCTACACTCAACCTTCTACCAGCACTTTAAATAAAATAATTTCCCCTCTATGTTTATGTCAATCAGACTATTTACTGTTGTGTTTTCTGGTGTTTTTCAACATCAGATCATCAGGTTTCATCAATAAGCAGCAGGACGCCAGTGAATTTATTTACAGTCTGTACTTACTGTAGCTCTTTACTTTACTTACAGTTTACTCAAAATGACTTTTGTGGAAAAACGATAAATATGAATTCAGTGAAATGTATGAACTCGACAGATGTGTATTAGACAGATATGTATTAAAGCCGCTTCCCCATTTACTCACTATGGCTAGAAAAGAGAAGAGAGAAAAGCATGTATATGTTTATACACTAGCTATTAGAATTGTAAAAGGTAATTAATGTTTTTTTCTGGGTTGGATACGTTTATTTTGACATGGGTTAGAAATGACCGCCTTTGCAGTTCCTTATCTGAATGTTTTCGTTATGAAGTGTGTGTGTGTGTGTGTGTGAGTGAGAGAGAGAGAGCGCTGCGGCGCTTATGTGACAAAAATACTTAAGAGACAGTTTTCTTTTTTTTGGCTCAACTGAGTGACTACATTCACACACACACACACAGACACACACACACACACACACATAGTAAATACAGTACCAGGGGTCACCAACACGGTGCCCAGATCGATCCCATGGACCACATGAGTCGCCCGCAGGCCTTTTCTAAAAATAACACTACTGTGAGCTGCGTCTAAAATTTTATATACATTTCTAATTAAATGTAATTATTATTTTTTTTATACTGTCACATTTTTATCCCTGTATTGAAGATGAAAGGAAGATGAAAGGGCAGCCTGTTTGGTTCAACCTATCTTCAAAGGTAAGTTCATGGAGAGTAAGCTAGAGGGCGCAGTGAAGACGGGGGGCTGAATGCGGTTTCTTGCCTCAAAAACATGGCCGAAAAAAGAAAGAAAACTTCTAATTTTCACAGTGAATGGGAGTTCTTTTTTACTACTGTGAAAGAAACCTGTGTGTGTGGCAAAGCAGCACAATGTGGAGACACACTTCACTATGTGTCACAAAATCTACCATGATAACTACCCACTGGGCCACAAAATGGACAAAAAGGTGTTATGTGCAGAAGTGATCGTCTTTGGACACGTGATGACTCCTGGTGTGAAAATCATGAACATCATCCGCTCCAAAGCGAAACAGCACAGGATACTCAAGGTGCTATTGGAGGAGATGTCAGCTGAACATGGTGACCTGCTGCTACACAGAAATCCGATGGCTCAGCAGAGGACGAGCTTTACTTCGTTTTTTGTCACTTTTGGGTGAAATCAGAGTCCATGCAGTCCAAAGGCGAAGACGTGTCGCTGCTAGAGGACACAGAGTGGACACTCGACCTTGCCTTTTTAACGTACTGTACATTACTGAGAAACTAAACCAGTTGAACTGTGAGCTGCTATCAAGGGTAAGACTGTTATAGAGGTGATAAGTGCTTTAAAAGCATTTCAAGCCAAGATGAACATTTTCTCTGTGCATATACAGAGAAAAAGGTGCTGCACTTCCCCTCTGTGCAGTCGGTTCTGAAAGACAATGCTTCTGCATCTGAGACATTTGACAAAGTTGCAGAAAAGTACACTGTCGAGTCATAAACAGACTTGGGCAAGAGTTTGAGAATAGGTTTTGTGACCTCGATCAGCTTGAGTCATGTGTGTCATTCATTTCCAATCCTTTCATGAACGTGGACATAACATGCATTGCTGAGCAACTTAGTGCAGTGTTCAACTTGGATGCTGAACAGTTGGAGCTTGAGATCATAACATTGTGAAATGACCTCCACCTCAAAGTCTACCAGGCTGCACCAAACTTTTAGTGGCTTGTAGACACAGAGAAGTACAGTGGGGTATGCACAGCAGATATGAAGGTTGCAGCCTGTTTGGTTCAACCTATCTCTGTGAATCAGCGTTTTCTGACATGAACTTCATCAAGAACAAACACAGAGCACGCCTCACTGATGCACATCTGCAAGACTCACTCAGAGTTGCAGTGTCAAGTTACACACCAGATTACAATACACTGGTGAACAGCATGCAGTGCCAGTCTTCCCACTAACAAAGAAACAGACACCAGATGTTGTCAGTGGCAACATGGCAGTGCCATGGCAATGTGGAATAAAATACTGAAAAATTGTGTTCAATTCAAAAGTGTGTTCATGGAATGTAACAGAGATCACTTTGTTAAAAATGCAGCAGATTTGGTCATTAGTTCAAAATGTGATCAGATTTATTTAAAAATATGAAAGCTGATTTTTCTTAAACATTACATAGTTGATCACTTTTTCAAACATGGTGCAACATAGTTCATGATTTGTTCAAATGGTTTGTCAGTGGTTAGTGACAATGGGACATTTTTCCTATGAAATGTTGTAGAAGTGATCATCTCAAAATGTGAACAATTGCTGAGATTAATAGAAATAAAGTGTTGAATATTGATATGATCCGTTTCCCACCTTGTTAATTCATTGTTGATAATTATTGTGAGAAATCATTAACGTGATCCGTGTCTTCACATAGATGAGTATCATTTATCATTAATAATAATATATAACTAAAGGTAAACTGAGCAAATGTGTTATTTCAGAAGAGTGGATCAAACTGGTAGCCCTTCATATGA